>JAXBDA010000722.1:0-73548 GCA_036023075.1 Gaultheria prostrata | reverse complement strand
TGAGCAGTGTTGCGTGATTTCATCCTCTCACCCCTCTTCACACACTTGTATTTCATTATGTTTAGTTTTGGTAGACTTTTTCCTACTGGGCTAGTGAGCTCACCCTAATCATTTCAGGTACACAACATGGAGCATGATATGGAGTGCATGGAGTGTGTGCATGCATGATTTTTTGAGAGCTAGCAGGGAGAAGTTACCGAATCATCTTTAAACTCATATTTTTGCATGAGATGATCTTGTAACTCTATTCATTCAATTCTTTTGACTCGGGCATGTATCGACTTTTAAACTTATGTAATTATTTTATGGGTATGAGTACCCGGTTGACTGTTCACGTTTTACTTGGACTTGGAAAAATGTATCAAACTTTGACCGTGGGCATTTGACTTACCACGTTGATTTATGTATTTAAATTACGTTTAAGAAATTTGGGGCGTTACATTATTAATAGTGCTTGTAATCTCGGGATCTTCGTATAAATCTAGTTTGTTCGTGTTTTTACCGGTTAGATCTTATCTCTCCTCTTTTGGTCTTTTCCTTTGAAAACTCAAGCAAGTAGTGTGTGTGTGTAATTTCTCCAAGGTTTATTGTTGTAAGCAAGCTTAGGAGTGACATATAAAATCAGTTTTTAGAGTTATTTATCATGTTCTTTATTTCCTTTATCAAAATAGTCATGTTCTCTAGCATAATGATCGAGTAGTTTACGTAGGCTTGGTCATGGGGTGATTAACACCCCGTGACTCCGGTTGATTCGCTCCCCTCGCCATGTTGAATACATTGCTTGTTTAGCAAAGAGTTAGGATTAATTTTACGTACCAAAGACCGGGTTTGTTAACCTCTTTGATCTCACGTAGGCAAGAGCTATGCTACTTGCCACGTGTGATGCTTAGGGCGATGTCAACTCGGCCGTTTGCCAAATAATCCGAAAATTCCTAATCTTTGCTAAGCACCATTTCTAGTTAAATGAGCTTCAGTATCAAATCTTCCGTTCGGAGTAAGTCTAACGACACCTCCGAGCCGGTTATCGTAGAGGAGAATGAATCGACCCGAGTCATGGGCGTTGAAATCCCCTCGACTTAGCCTTAGTTTAATTTAGTCTTTAAATCAATTACAAGTCATTCTCGAAGTCGAGAGAATTCCAATCCAAACCTCAAGTCAAAGTTTGCCGCTCTAAGGCTAAAACCATCTCGCGCAAGACAATATTCACGCTCGGATTCCTTCGGTCTCTGTGGATTCGATCCGGTCTTACCGGTATTATGCTATCTCCGACGTAAGTCCTACGCTTTGGGCGCGCTTATAAATAACAAAGTTGGAGCGAAAGCAACTTCATCACATGCTCTTGCGATTACCTGCTTAGTTGAAGGATCAACAATTACAGCAGCATTAACAACCTGGCCATCTCCAGAATTCGCCATATCAATTGCAAGTGTCATGAAGTTGAGAACCGAATGGGAGTCCTCTTCACTAAATCCAGTAATGCCATCAATATTATAGGTTGGTGGGTGGTATGAAGTTGGCCACAGCTTGCATTGTTCTTCCCATTCCTCTTTTGATAATGCAGCATATATGCAAACCTTTGTGATGAAAGCACTCAACTGTTATGAATTGATAAGCTCTAATACAGCATTTGGGATGCTGTCCAGCTGGTATCCATTCTCAGATGCTAGACACAAGATCACCGAAAGCTGGGTATTCCCTCCTTCAAGCCTCTCTTTGTGAACACGCTTTACGTGGCGGAGATGTTCCACTGGAGCAATCTGATTTAACTTCCTTACAAGATTATTCGCATGTTTTGGGTCAACCACGGCAGCATAGACATCCACTGTGGGTTGTGAGTGAGCTGGAATACGTGGCTTCTCTGGGATATGAATAATTTCCCACTCCCTTTTATTCATCGGTGCCATTATTTTTAAAGTCCTGCCAGCAGAAACAAATCAGTGGTCAGAGCCAGCAAATCAGTGGTCGCTCGTGAGTCGGGAGATGGTTTGACGGGGGAATCCTCAATCCGAATGGATAAATTATATTGGGTCACCAAGAGCACACCAGTGTTGAGACGGTAAAGGGGAGTGTGAAATCAACAGTATTGGTGAGTTTGCTCCTCCAGATTTTCGACTAACCGCCTTGATGGACAGCAAGATGGCGATAAGACCACAAAGTGGGTTGCACAGGCTATCAGGATGAAAGATGAATTGAGTCCACCACTACATGTCAAACATTTTCTGGGTCATACAAACATATCAAAGTATAATCTGATAAAAAATAGAAGTAATGAGCGAGGAAGAAATGACCGCACCCGAAAGAGAGTTGGAGGTGGTTTAATTAGGACCGAATTGACTCCCCATGTTCTCAACAATAAGAGTTTTTCAAAAAAATTAAGTGAATAGATTTCTCATAAGCATAAGCAGAAATTATACCAACCATACTCCTCATTGCTCTCTAGCTCTTTTTCCTCCTAATACTCTCTTTCTATTTATAGACCCAACCTCCCAACAGAATCATGCAACGAATGACCTTCGAATCCATGTAAAGAACAGAAGGAAAAACAAAAGGACAAACAGACTATTACAAAGAAATTAGTTTAACAAACCTCTTCTAAATGAGACCTAATTACTTCAATATTAGCATTGAAAATAAAAGGAAGCACTTGAGAATGCTTACAAGAAAGTTTTGCTTTCTTAAGAACATTTGAAGTGTATACTTGGCTCCCTTATTTAGCAAACCAATTTTTCAGCATCTACGAATTTAAAGGAATATCAAGTCTTAGGCTTAATCACTTGTACCCAGCATACAAGACGAAAATGGCAAGTATAGAACCCTTGACTAGACAAATCTAATCTAGAGAGAAAACTAAAATTAACACTAATCACATAAAACTATATAAGGCAGATCATATTCTTCGTATTGAAAAAGGAGAAGACAACGAACAAAAGGACATATGAAATGGAATGATATGCCTACATATGCATTTTTTTTTTTTTTTTGGTAACTGCCTACATATGCGTTTGAGATAGAGCAAAAGATAAAAGACTGGGGAACCGATCGAAGGACATTAAAATCAAAATTGGAATTGGAAGAAGGTGCAAGGACTCACATAGTGTATGGTACAATGCGAAAGACTTGGTTGCAGTCAAGCCTCCTTTTCAACTTTCTCGTGCACAACTCAAGCCCCCAAAACTTTATAGAATCGAGGGACACAATCTGAAATGTTACAAACACAATAACATGAAAAACTATGGTTCAAAGAAAATTTATACTAACAAATGAGCATTTGCATCTGTGAAGAACTCAAAAGAATCTGTTTCTGTGGTATAACAATCACCTCATAAGTAGATTCATTATTGGAGCCAAATAATTGGTCACTATTGTATCCAAACAGCGGTAAAGCCCAAAGGACAATACGTAAAAAAGTATCATAGTAAAAAAAAAGAAAAAACAAGAATCACCAACCAAATAATTGATGAGTTATATACCATTAAGCTTAGCCCCAATTGAAAAAAATAACATTAAGCATAAGTTTGTGTCTGGATCATAGAATTATGGAGGCATTCTTAAGAAAAAGCAACAGTGCTTTTGGATCATCAATGGTCAAACCAAAATTGTAACCAAAAAAAAAAAAAAAGAACTTGAAAATAGCATGGCATAATCATCAATGCTTGTACTTGAAACTATGTTCTAAAGACACATTCGCTCCTGCTACAGTGCTTTTGGATCTTTGAACATCTATCTTCGAGGATACGAGGGTCAAAATCCCACTAAAACAATGCTACATTATATAGAGCACTACTACAACAATTTGTATTAACTACTACAAACCTATTGTATTTCCTGAATCTTAATGATCAATCTCCCTAGAACCGTGTGATCCGCTTGCTAATGTGGGTCACCTCCTCCAGGCAATCTCGAACCAACAAGGAGTCAACACAAACCATGTCACTTATACCGTCCTCCACAAATCAGAACGCACCAATTCGAGTTGGGCAAGTGAGTTAACCCCAAATTATTTGAGCCACAACACGAGGTCAACTCGGTGTCTTTGAGGAATGACATCAAACACCTGGTGTGCTAGGGCTGATTTAGCTCTGTCCCAAAAAATGGAGTCAGGGTTTTTTTATTTCGGAAGGGGAGGGTGGAGATAGGAGAGACTTACACGATGCTGCGAGGGCAGACGACGGTCAGCGGCGGCTTCGTACGGCAGTGGTCGAGGCGCCGGTGGTGGAGTTCGTCGTTGCTCTTGTCTCTCTCTTACTGAAGTAACAAAGGGGGAAAGAATTAAAGAGGTATTTTTAGGAAAAATATTTTCCACGTTATGCCGCAGGTTGAACCTGCGGCTTGTTCCAAAAACGACAACGTTTAAAGCCAACATTTAAGTTCTAAGAATTTTTGGGTACTGCAAAGACAATTTATACAACTATCAGCCCTTATTTAATGAATCCGAGCCATTTTTTTTTTAGAAATTATTATAGCGCATATGGGGTACGAATATTTCATAAATCAAATACATATTAGTACTTAATTTAAATAATTTTTTTTTCTTAAAATGGACTTGGAAACATTGAATCGTACCCCTTCTATGTCAACAACTCTTAGGAGATTTTAACTACACTTTCTATCTATCTAAGTGATATTTTAACGATCTAAGACATTCATATTATAGATAACAGAAAAATACATATCAATGTAAAAATTTAATATTAATTGAAAATGTATTAGCATCTTATCTTAATGAATTTATGTTTCTTAAAATATAGGTTGGGCTATACTGAATCAAAACCATAGTTAACCGGTTTCAAACATAATCTCGCGTTACTTAATCCAAAGCGCAAAAACTCTTCTTCTCCCCTACCGCTGTTTCAGACGTATGGCATTTACCTGTTTGTTCTTCTAAAAATCGATCGACCTGCACACTCGAAAGAAATCTCCTGATTTACCTGTTTGAAATCACCTCACCATAAAACATATCTTTAGAAAGAAATCTCCTGATTTTCTTCATTTGTTTTAGAACTAGTAATTTTTTTTTCTCATAGTGGATTGTTCTTCTTATCTGAAGTTACTAATGGGAAATAACAATGGTGGTTCAGTTTGGTTGCTCATTGGGGTTGACATATTTTTTCCCATCCAACAACAAACACCTCATGAGATCCATATAATGCCATTTTGTGTAGTAACTGATACTAATATTTTGTCCAGTCCCTGGTGGTGGTGGTGGTGGTGATCGTCCCTTGTGGTGGTGGTCGTCCCGGGGGGTGGGAGGTGGTGGATTTTGGGGTGTGAAAGGAGGAGGGAGAGGAAGAAAATGTTTTTGATTTTATTTTAAGCAAAATTTGAGTAAAAAAACGTGTGTGGTAGTAGTGGATGATATCAAATCAAGTTTGAGCAAAAATTCGAATAAGGGTTGGAGATGTTTTTAGGGCTATTGATTACCCACTCCCCTTCTCAACCCCCCCTCTCTCAAGACCTTTTTTTTAACCAAAATATTACAATCGAACCTAAAATCTTTAAAGATCTTCTCTGTTTGAATTTGGGAATCAAAGTGTTTCCTCTTCATTAGTTTATTTCATACATTTCTGCTGCTACCGATGCTATTGCTCTTGAATTTGTGCTCCAAAATCCTACAAAGCTTCGCATCGTAGTTTTGGTTGCCACAACTCTGTATAGCTTTATCCATATTCAGCGTATAATATTTCATTAACTTGACTACCAAGACCTTGGAATTCTAATTCATGCGTACTTTAGGTTTATGCCCTTCCTCATTAACTGTCCATTTGGCGAAATTGATGAGAAATGAGAAGAGACTAGCTGGTAGTGAAAAGAAAACAAAGGATTAAGTTTGGGATGAAAGATACTAGATCAAGAGAATGGGAAAAAGGATAATGTTATGTTTCCATCTTAGTTTAGTTTCTATGCCGGTGAATTGGGGCGTTATTTTACAATTCGACTCTCAGTCACTTTCTGGTGTTATTGCATTGGTAATAGTTTTGAAGACAACTTTCCCTCTACTCATCAAAATGCCATTTACATTTTATGTTATCGTAGTTGTGACCATCTTTTGCAATAACATTGTAGGGCCACGACACTGAATCATTTTAGTTGGATATGGTCTCTCCGCGCCACCTTATTTCCAGAAGTTTCTGCTATTAACTGATAATCATTACTTTCTTGCTCATAGGCTCAGCAACTTAATTTGAATTCGTAACAATGACTGCCCTGCTGTTTGTTTATTTCAGAATTATGTGAGAAATATGCCAAACCAGAAGACGCGGGAGCTGTCCCGGAAGAGAAATCTTGCGACGAGGAGATGAGTGAAGAGGAGTACGACTCTAGCAACGATGCTGTGGCGGGACCAGTGGATCCATAACCTCTCTTTGTTTCTCAAGTGTCTGTATCCTTGTACATGATGTTTCAAAAGCTCCCATAAATAGAAATGTATGGGACTATTTAATGGGTGGGACAAAAAAAAGGTCTCTGACTGCTTCATTAGCTCCCTTTGTTGGTGTAAATAAATGTATTGTTGTTTTATGATGTTGAAATTTTTGTTGGTTTTTTTTGGTCATTGGGACTTATTGAATTGGCTGCCATTTAAATGGTTTGTTGTTGGGTTTGAAGTCCTTAGACTTGTGATTATTCAGTTTCTCTAGAGCAATTTGCTTGGTGCTATAAAGAAAATTAAAAAATCCACATTGTTCTATAGAGCTGCACACATTGGGGTGGAAGCCATGTTCGGAGCTTACACAATTGGTGCTATAAAAAAAATCCGCGTTGTTCTATAGAGCTGCACACATTGGTGTGGAAGCCATGTATGGAGCTTACACAATAATAGTGAGAAAGCGCCTCAGAGCGTTTTATAACAGGATAGAAGGATAGATCTCAATAGAGAGCTAAAGAACAACACCTAGTCGCTTCTCGTGGATTTTCAATTCGAAGGATTTGTGGTCATTGTGAAAATTCCAGAAAGGGTGCATTAGTGAACAATTTTAACAATCCTAGATAAATTCTGCTTGATTCTGTACTTCGTTGGAATTCCGGAAAAGGGCGGTACCACACATTAGGGAACAATTTTAGGAATCAAAGATAGATTCGGCTCAATTCTTCGTAGAAATTCCGGAAAAGGAGAGTAGGACGCATTAGGGAACAATTTTGGGAATCCGAGATAGATTCGGCTCGATTCCGGTCTTCGTAGATTGAATTCGTTGAAATTATTTGTTAGGGAATTTCTTGCAACAAACACTAGTGAAATATTAGTGTTTTCTATACTAACCAACCAACCAAAGTCTTGTGGCCTAGCGGTTATCTCCTGATTATACCACAAGCGAGACCAGGGTCCGAGCCTCGGCAGAGGCATTTGGGGTTTAGGGCTATGGATAGCTTCTAGACCCCATCTGCACTAACTCACTAACTCCCCCGCTAACCCCCAGTGATGTATATCGAATGGCAAAAAAAAAAATACTTACCAACCAATTACACATCACTAACTACTGTCAACCAACATCATTGTTAATTATCCCAATTAGATATCGCATCTACTAATTATGGAATGCTGATCAATTCAAATGATTCCATTTATTGGATAAACTCTTAATCAAATCAATAGGTACACTTTAGTTAATTGCATCGATCCTCACTAATCACTACCAAACACTATCGCTATTAACATAACATTTACAAATGATGTCATATTGATATGTATTCAAAAGATTTTTTCTTTTTTTGGGTAATTAATGTATTCAAAAGATTTGAAAGATTTGATTTTACTCTTAATCGAATAAATCGGTCTAATGTAGGCATTTATATCGATCAGTCATTTAGTTGTGGCTCCAACACTCGTTCATTGACTAATCTACAAGAACCACCACCAGCTATCATCACCTTTCATGTCGATCAAATGAAATAGCAAATGTCCATTTATAAATAGAGTTATCAAAGTAAATAATTGTTCAATAAAATAGTAGCACAAATGACTACATTTATCATTTTTAGATTTAGCACAACAAATGAGTAATTTGTTGTGCTGCATGTGGTCATAGAAAATGGAATCTACAACCAATTATTTGGGTAAGAAAAATGACGATTTTTGGCTAAAAAAAATTTTTTGACAAATAAAATCATCTCATTCATTAATAAAAGGTACAACCAAAGTCGTACAGATCAAACAAGAAATTGATAACGTAGCACGACATAACTTGACAAACAAGACAAAGACTCAACAAAATAGAACGACAACAAGGACAATTGCAACACCTCACAAAACTGAGAGAAAAACACAAATGCACTATCACAAGACCCATAAAAACACAAGCATGCCCTCAACGCTGAACAAAGATACCTGCAAAACAAAGTTAAGGCACAAAAAATAATAAGTCAATGCAAAGTACGACATTGAGGGGTGCGGTAAACGTGAGGATCAGCACAACTGTCTTCAATAATCCTATCTTGTTTGCGCTTCCTTCGAGTGGGCTTTTCCTTAACTATGTTCTTGCGACCACCGACCTTGCCTCTACCTATCTTCTTCCCTTTTCGATTGCCAGACTGATTAACAGATACCGAAACACTGACATTTGGTCGCCAGAGAGCCAAAATCCTCGTCGATCTCATATTCCGAGGTCTGGTAGGAGTGCTTTGGAGATCATCTCTAGTCCAATCTAGCAAAGAATCCTTAGAGCTAATAAGATTTTGGTTTAACCATTGGAGAAGCAGACCCAGACACACAACTAGACGAGGAAAGGGGTTCATCTTCCATTTGACAAACCTCAGACAACGCAGGGACCTCAAATATGCCACCAGAACCATTGATAGGAGAGGGTACCTTCTCTTGAACGACTTTTGGCACCATAGGGTCCTTAACCAAGCCAACAGTATTATCAATAGGAGAGAACACCTTCACCTTAATAGCCTCCAGAGACGTAGGGGCCTCAGGTATGCCAATAGAGCTATCCATAGAAGAGGGCACCTGCACTTTAACTTCAACAGCCGAGAGACTCGGCATATGGAAGAAGTGGAACATCCTACCCATACCTGATTCCCGAAGACAATGGCGGTTAACAAGAAGAACATTCCGACCCATAATGACCTTCTTTTTGCGCTGACGAAACACTGTAGGACGAGACCATTTCTCGCGAACAGGAGGAACCAATTTCTTACTAGCATCCTCCACCCTCTCAGTCATAGCAACAGAATCAAAACCACCTTTTATAGGTTGGCTAAAAAATTCAAAACCACCTTGTTTATAGCAAATCTCCATTACTACCTTTTATAGGTTGGTTTGATCTAAATGGTTGTGGTTGAGCTATTTTGAAATTTAAAAGTCAATATTTTATGGGACATGGATGCTCCAAAACCACTATTCGGTATCATAGAAAAAAACTCCAATCTGACAATTCAAATGCAGTCGACTTTTTTTTTTTTTTCTTTTCAAGACCCAAGAGATTGAATAACCTAACAAATAGGCTATTCAAGATGAGCATCACAAAGCCATTTTCTGGTAATCCTATCACTCCTATCTTGAGGTCGAAGTAAAGATTCCATCGCGTGCAACTGACATTAAGAAATTTATTTAACACTTACAAGCGACTATGAAAATTAATGGTCCCACTGCACGGGAATGATGTTAAAAATTACTCCATATTTAACACTTATACAAGAGATGAAAACTTGAACTTAAAAATTGGCAACAAGCGGCAGTAAACGGTAAGGCTTTCTCCCTATTCTCTCTTCCAAACACTTGTAAAGCAAGATTACATTTACAAACGAACCTTCTTTTTCTTGACGAGAATTTAACAGGGGTACCAAACAAATATGCGCTTCGCCAATGACATCGATTAAGTATCAGTCCAATTAGCAGACTAGCAGTAAGATCCAAGAAATAAAACATAAGAGGCTTAGGGGTGGGCAGCCTTTTCACAAACCCTCAACTCAATTGATCACAAATGGCTGGGCCACCTTTTCCCAGCATCCGTTCTCAATCTTTTCACCGGATTCGCCCAGCTGACTACGCCGGCACAACCACCCACCAACTGTTGAGGTGGTTGATGGGTAGACCGCTGATTTGATCTCATCTCTCTCCCTATTGAACCCGGCACGGGGCCCGGTGACCCATTCCCCGGCTTTGCCATATCAGAGTACTTTTCCCTTTCATTTCCTCTTCTTTTTGCAAATTACAAGCTCCCCCGGATGAGTTAATAATCATAGAGCATCCTTCTGAGAGATATGGATCCGCCTTTTTGGATCTTCAATGGTAGAAAAGGCCCCTCGAGATAGGGGCCTTTGGGGAGGATTTGGTTTGGGTTCTACCTCGTTTATCAGTTTAGTTCATTTGCTTGGGCCAGCGACTTCCTGTCTTAAAGACGAAGCAGACGTAGAGGTAACTGGGCTAGAGAAAGAGAGCGCGTTTTTAGCTTCTTGGAAATCTGTGTCCGAGAATGCAATATTTAGGATTTGGAAGAAGAGATCATGCACCTTCCTTGCTTCAGTTCTCACCTGTTCAATTCAGCCGTACAGTTAATAAAACTGAGAGAGAAAGATGGATGCAACTCTCAAAACTGTGTACATAAACCCAGGACCTATCACCATGAATACCGCAGTTCAAAAAATATCACCATGAATACCAGTAAAGGGTAGCATTTTTATTTAATCGGAATTTTGTATAGCATTCCACACAAACCCTAGAAGATACCTAATCTAAGATATAACTTCCAGTTACCTACTAAAATTTGTGTATCAAAAGTTCTACATTGCACAATGTTCTCCCTAGAATCCAGCCTTCTATTCCACAAACACCGATGTAAAGAAAGGAAATTTTGGAACTTCGAACCTAGCAAGGTACTAACAATGCAGGAAAAAAAGAGAGGTTAGCATGATACATATCTTTCGAATATACCTGCATGTTTTAGGTAAGTATCACCAACCAAAAATCACAAAGGGCATATGAGCCCCTCAATGGATCCTATATACCGATCCTTACCCACCAGCTCATCCTCTGAATCACTTAAACCACCACTTCGAAATTCATCCTCTTTCTGATGGCTTGGAATTTTGTCAACTACTGCTTCCATATAAATATCTTTCACTTCTCTTATCTGTCCAATGCGGTGGGCCCTAGCAATGGCCTATTCCTCGTTCTTTGGGTTTGGATCCGGATCATATATGATGACTGTGTCAGCGGTCTGAAGATTTAAACCCCGTCCAGCGACACAAATACTATGCAAGAAGATGAAGGGCTACTGAAGTCCATTATAGCCGATTCGCGGTCTTCTAAGCTAGTTGTCCCATCAATTCACCTGTAAACAAGTCTACACCACTGCAGATATTCCTCTAATAAATCAAGAAGTTTTGTCATTGTACTGAAGAGCAGTACTCTGTGCCCTGTTGTCTTAAGCTTTATGAGGATCCTGTCTAGGACCCACAACTTCCCACATGACCTAACAAGGAAATCCTTCAAGAAGTTGTTGAAATACAGGTTATTAAGCAAGGGGTGATTGCAAGTCTTCCATACATCTATTGTTTACAGGTTTAAAAGATTTAGGCTGGTAGGATGGGTTTTTTTGAACCATGTGCTCCTCATCCTCGGGATCAACTCAAAGAGTGTATGTAGATTTAATCCAATCATAAATGGAACTCTGGATAACTGACATCCGACATCTCAGAACAATGGACACCTACAATCAAAAAGTGCTTTTAGAAATTATCCACCATGAATTGCCTTCTTTCCAATAACCAGAAGAAAACAAGGGCTGCCTAATGAGTACTACAATAGCATACCTTGGGTGGAAGTTAGCCTTCCACATCTTCTACATGATGTCGAAGCATAAAAGGCTCCAGAATTTGATGAAGTCGGTGGATTATGATAACCTTCTTCTCGGTCTCAAGCCAGTCATCCTCTGTATTATGCGTGGGACATTCCTTTTGAAAAGGTTGCCAGAACAAATCATGAAACACTTTCCGGTTATCAAAAACTTCAGGAAGGAGTAGATTTAGAAGCGACCAGAGTTCTTTGAATTCTGCAGAAGATGCAAATAAATCATTCCATGCTCGTTTCCAACTTGAAATTAATTAAATGGGAGTAACAAAGGAGAAAAGAAAAGATAGTACAGGATGTGTATTTTCTGTATATACTTCTTGTTCTTATCAAACTTCTGTATGTATTAAGCTATAGCTAGCAATATTTGTGTATTACAGACCTTGCAGCACTTGTTATAATACATAGACCTTGCAGCACTTTTTATCTATGTTCATTTTGTTTATAAGTTGTAGGCCTGGAAGGGTCTTAACAAGCAGATGCCTTTTTGAACATTTCAATGAGGGTAGAATTGGATTAGGCAAAAGTCTACACAGCCTCGACAAAATGAGGACACCAAAATAGTGCTCTCCCTTTATATATTAGAATATATGAATTTCAATTCCAACAATTGACAAATAATCACAATCCTAGTCTAACTTTCTCTCCAGCCATCTGTAACAAATGCTGGCTTCTCCAAAAATTTAAACTAATCCCAAAAGGATTTTTATTCCAGCGGATTCTGGTGAGGTTTCAATAAAAAATCAGGTTAGTGGAAGGGATGCTCCACTCAAATACCCTTGACAAGTAACAAATTATACAGATGCAGACTATAGAGGTATTGACAGATGTCTGCTCACATACTCGACGACTGCAATAGCCCATTTTCCAATAAGATTCCAAGCAAGAATAATAAAAGAACTCTCAAAGCCCTTCAAGCCCATCACTTATTTTCTCGTTCACAGATTCCAACATAGAGACTCTGGCATAGCTAGCTGTAAATCAGGCCTGATTTTAAGTTAACAATTGTCCAAAAAGCCTTAAGTTGATAGGAAATGGGTCTATAAATCTATCCAACACTGACGCACATGTGCAACTTTGTCTTGTAAGCGGACATTCACATATTCATACATATAATGATAGAATACATAGGGAAGAAGCATAACGCAAACCAGGGACAAATGCAAATGAAGAGAACTCAAGACCTCCTCGAAACCAAAGCCCTGATACCATATTACGTCACAAATTAACCCAAAAGCTTGAAACATTCGGAAATGGGACCAACAATTCATATCAAGCTATCCAACACTTCGTAACCCCAAGATGGGGCGACTCTGATGAAATACAATATAGATTCAACATTTGCTTCACTAGAAAGCCCGGGTTTGTCTCTCGGTTATGATAACTAAATATGTCCCACATCAGATGATACAGGGACATCTTATATTCTTGAGAGAGAGAGAGAGAGAGGAACTCCAAAAGAACATGCCAAAGAGGAACCCTCATACAAGAAGGTTCACAAAACACGCGGAAAACAAGAGAAAGAGAAAAAGAACTCCAAAAGATTACAAAACCACCCATTCAAACTCCTCTCACTTCACAACAAATCAAGCTTTTGTTTAGCTGAAAATGGTGCAACAGCTTCCCAAAAGCAAGGTTGTCAAGTTCTGAATCGCCTTGTGAATCCAAATGGCCTTTTTCGAAGCGTGATTCAAATCGAATTGAATCGTGGATCGTAAAAGATTCGTTCATGAAAGGAAAGTATAACTGTGTATGCATATAAATATCAAAGATTCTTAAATAAATGAAAGTTCAGTCTTCATTTAGTAAAAATAATGTTTTTAACAATCTGCTAGACTGTAATTATACAAGTAGTTGTGAATATTGTTGAGTGTAATATCCTCCATGATCGTAGATTTGGCGAATCTATCTCTTTAAATCTTGTAGCCTCCAAGACATAGTTGCGGCACGGCTCACCCACATATGTTTGCCAAATAAGCAAATTTAAAGACATTATAAAGACATGCCCATCTACTGACTCATATTATAATTAACTACAGAAATTACACAAAACTAATACTAGATGATTCATGAGACCAAGGTATCTTACCAATATCTACGAACAAACCCTTCCCGTACAATGACTAGTTCAATCATAAACCTAACCATAAGCTAACCCTTATCCAACATATCAAAAGTAAATTCAGTACTAAACCTACGAATGTATTCTCAGAAACATTAATTGGTGATACATCTCCAAAGGTTGTACGAGTTTGAGTAAACTAAACTTAATGGTTCCATTTTCAGTATTGTAAGATACGGCATCGTATGGTAGTAGGACTCCTATGCAAAAAAAGACGCGAGGTGGGATAAGTATCGTCTTCCGAAAGAGAGGATACGAACCATAGGATACTTCAGGTTTTTAACAACTACAGCAAAATCACAACATGTACAGATAGCAAAGGTGAATAAAACAGATACTAATATGAAGGGAAAGAAGACCATATTTGGACCAAGGAATAGGTGAAAGAAGCAACCATAGCTATCAGAATAGGCAGCTTAGCAACCATATTTGTGCATATCAAGATTATTCAGTGGAAGACTGGGTTTATACCAAATTCATGAGCCCAGTCTTATAAAGTTCAAAAAGAAGATCTTCCAATTAAGAATGTCACACTGCAAACATGCGCATTCTGCGCTGATCATGTATTTTACAACGATTTGTGTGTCTTACCTAAACAATATAGTACCAAAAACTCCTGGTTTTCTCTCCCAGATGATCCGGGCCAGATCTATACCATTAAACTTCTACTAATTTGTAGTCATTTTATTTAGACAAATAAAGGGCGAGATAAGTGATGGGTAACTTTGTAATATAACAAGGACAAAAATTCCAGCCAATTTTGTACTCCCTAGCAAGAATAAAAGTCAAAAATCACTTCTAATCTACTAGTATGCTTAAAAATCCGCCCATCACAAATTTTAATCTGCAATTTCCAGCATGTGCCTGATTATTTGAAAATTGCAAAAACAAATCAAGAAAAAAAAAAAGGCATAATTTCCATTGCCGTAACAGGTTGAGCTTCATCCCCCAGCAAAATTCGCAAAACAAAAACCCAGAAAATGTAGCAACAATTCACACACAAACAGAGAGAGAGAGAGAGAGAGAGAGAGAGAGAGAGAGAGAGAGAGAAGAGAGAGAAACGTACCGTGAAGAAGAGCATATAGGCATGACATCCTTGGAGAAACGTACAGGCTAAAAGGAAGGCGAGAGCTTCACCGCAAACGACGTCGGTTCTAAGTGGAACGCGCCAACGCCACATTATGTTGAAACCGGTTCTTATGGTTTTGATTCAGTATATCCAAACCTATTTCAAGAAACATAAATTTATTAAGATCAAATACTAATTCATATTCAATTAATATGAAACTTTTACATAATTTGTATTTGTTTGCGTTCTACAATATGAATGTATTAGATCATTAAAATATCAATTAGATAGATAGAAAGCTTGTTTAAAGTCCCCTAAGAATTTTTTATATGGAAGAGAAGATAATTCAATGTATCCAAATCCATTTTAAGAAATAGAAATTTATTTAGATTAAGTACTAATATGTACTTCATTTATGATATATTTATACATCATATGCGTTACAACAATTACTATAAGAAAAATGTCTCGGATCGTTACATAATGGGCAATATAGGTTAGAAATCGTTCTTGGAATACCCAAAATTTCTTAGAACTAAAATGTGTTTCCAAAACGGAGTCGTTTAGGGGTCATGACATAGGTTCAACCTGTGTCATGACGTGGAAAATAATTTTTACAAAAAATACCCTCCTTTTAATTCTTTTTCCTTCCCACTTCATTCTCGCCAAATTCTTCTCCTTGACAGAGAATGCATCAAGCAAACGAAGAAGCCGGATCATCAGAAGTGCTTCGTCGGAACTATCACCGGCGGCGGAAGTAATTGTCAACAACGTCGTTCTCCTTACTCATGTTTCCCGGCGAAATCCCTTATCCGATTCATGGCTGTATCCAAGCCAAGTGGCTATCTCTCATTTCCGACTCCCAATTTGGCACCAATCACTCCCGCCAAAACCCTAGGCCCTCGATCTCAGGTTTGGTCATGCACTTTAGTTATAACGCTGAAATACCTAAGTCTGTCTCATGAGATGGTTTTTATTTTTTATTTTTCCAAGAGATAGTAACTCATTTTAGCCCAAGCAAGCTTTCCTAATTTGATTATGGAAGGTCTTGCGATTGGACTTGCTTACAAGTCACGAAATTTACACAACAATCTCAGATTGAGCCTGAAAAGATCCATGTATACCAAATCGTAGGATATACCCACTTGTAATTATCTGTACCTGTGCTTCAGCCTTGTGTTGATGTCGTTTTGTATTTTCAGTTGTTTTTTCTTTTGTGGGTTCTTGATGCCCTGTTGAGGCATCCTTGGTGTATGTCGGGCTGTGCATTGTATGCCCTTTGCTTCTATTGTATGTTGGTTTTGGGCATTTTAATGGGATCACATTTACCGAGGGGGGGGGGGGGAAGATCCATATAATACCATATTGTCTAGTAACTGATAATATTTTGACTATTAACTGAAACTGTCATTTTACTCTCATAACGTCTGGATAACATTTTGTATCCTATATACCACCTAGTTACATCATTTCCTCGACATCTTAATGAACACTACCATAGTACCATTTATGACCGAAACTCCGTAAGTTTATGGCATCCACATATACATATCCTTCGAAGGAGGGGGTGATATGCGATTTTCCTTGCTTTAATGCATTGCATTTGCCAAAAGGGAAAGTGTTTAATTCCAGCTTAAATAGAAGTTACTGAAAAATTCGGTGTTATGAGCATACTGAGAGAGAGCTTTGGTGTCGTTTCCTCAAAGAACAGGAGCAATGGTTGTCAAAATCACTATCCTTGGTAGGATTGATGAGAGGGTGGATCGGTTGCATTATCCATGAGAAATGTAAGATTCTATCGCTCGTGAAAAGCTTCCTTTTGTGGATTATAGGAGGCTTTATTTCCCTTGGAAAGGGGATTGGGGTATTGTAAGGCCCTTCCAAGGTTGCTTTTGTGTGTGGTGAGCAGCTCATGGTAAGAATGATTGTTTCCCCTTGTAGTTTGTTTCGTTGGGCATTTGCGATAATTGTGAATACATATTTTGGATTGTATCTTCAGATTCTGCAGCAAATTCTAGATTTTAGATTTTAGATTTTAGCAGAAGCAATAAACTTGTTTACCAAAGAATTGAAATTATGATGAAGCTCCGGTAAAAGATGATGTTTACCGCAAAAAGCTAAAAAAAAAAAAACAAAACAGCTTTTATAAACCTTAAACCTAAAATCTGATCCATAAGGCTCTAAGAGCTACCCAAACTAGCTTTGGGATTTTCGGAATTTCATTCATTTTTCATCTTTTCAAAAACTATAGAATCCGAGAATCTATTATCTAGAATTTTTGGGAAACACTCCAAACTGATTTTAAAAAGCCAGAATCTCAAAATCTATTACATAAATATACCTTGATTGCACTAGCTGTTTGTTCACTATATCGCACGTGTATTCAACATCTTTTGTTATTGTTGTGAATCTATCATAGCTGTGAAAGACACACCTAGGCAGATCAAGGGATGTGATTCAATGTATCCAAATCCATTTTAAAAAATAGAAATTCATTTAGATTAAGAACTAATTTGTACTTTTTTACAAGTTATTCGTACATCATATGCGTTATAATAATTTCTAGAAGAAGAATGTCTCGGATCATTAAATAATGGTCGATATAAGTAGAAATCGTCCTTGTACTACCCAAGAGTTCTTAGAACTAAAATGTTACGTTGAAACGGAGTCGATTTTGTTGTCATGCCACAGGTTCAACCTATGGCATGACGTGGAAAATATTCTACCACTTATATTAAAAGTGCCACTTGTGTTTTCCTCAAGCAGCTGAACACCTGTTGTGTTTTTCTCAAGCAACTGTCTTCATTGGTTGCTTAAGTTTGTATGTTCCAGAAGAAATTGATGTAGATGTTAGATTCGTGTTTCCAAACAATCATGTCATGTGCCAGGTGTTCGACTAAATGCCTAAGAAAATCTTGGTCCAGTTTTTGCATCTTCCACCTCCTACTTTGAAGTATGGATGTTGAGCATTGATTTAATTTGGCTCGGGAACTTAGGTTATATGGATTTCCCTAAGTTAGTAATACATGAACAAATGAAATTGGATGTTTAAGCCACTGTTCTTGGGAGCTTGTAAGAGGTTGAATTGGAGGAGCAATTTTTTATTCTGTATTGATATTTGGGCAGCTGTTGGACAAAGCAAAAGTAAAATTTGACCTTAAGCTGCCTCTCAATGCTCCATCTGCTTTCCTCTGTTAGTGACATCGGATAAATTTTGACCTTCATATACTGTTTTCGTACAAGAATGTTGTCACAAGCCACTGGATGAGACCTAATTCTTATTATCGTGTTGATATTTTTGAAGGGAAAGAAAAACTCATAGATGCTGGATTAATTCTTATGGCATCCTATCTGTTTAACGTTTGGGAAAATAGTCACCTAGAATCATTGCACGCTGCCACCACACACTACCACTGCAAACAGGTGCGGTGGGCGCCAGTGGTGTGCGGTGTTATCGATGATTTGTTTGGGTAGTCATGATTGCCTGGCGGAAGATGTGTGATATGATGTTATTATGCGCACTCAGGTGGTGATTTTCATTCTGCTACTTCTTGTTTTTGTAGCCACAAGCTTGCTAGACAAATATTAGAAACAAAAGGGCAGTAGGTGCTTGTTTTTTTTACTCCTATTATGCTTCTATGAACGTTTGGGATGAAAGTGCCTTCATGTGTATCGCCCCTGCGAAGGTTTGAGGTGAAAGTGTTGTAGTTGTTAGGTTGTTGGTTTCAAACAGCAGTATTGTACATCCTCTACCAAATGTCAAAGTGAAAGACTACACACATTTCCCAGTCGTATTTGAGTTCCTTTTTGGCAAGGCTCTGCCACCAAAACTTGTCCGTAAGCACACCATTTATCATGATTTCTTCTACACTATATTATTCGATATTACCATAATATCGTATTATCTGCTGCTTCCTTTCCTATGATAAATAATTAATGACCATGCTCTCCTTTGTTTGTTTGCTAAGTATAAGTAAAACATCGTCGCAATGTGTTCCAACTTGAAGGCCCTTCGATACTAGTACGAGTATGTATATAGAAGGACTGATCAAGTTTTGACCGAACTAGACAGCAAATGCAAGCCCCATCGTACCATTGAGGACTACGAAGAAAAAGTGTTGGATTCCTTTACAAAGTGGCTGATGAATCTAGGTTCAGAGGTAAAATTATTTATAAATCTTTTTTGGTAGAGTGAATTTATAAGTCGTTTAAGCAAATATGATTTGAGGATTCGAGTTGATTTAGTAAAATATAATTCTACTTGTAAATTGATTTCCTTCCTTTTCAATAATAGGAAAGGCAACTTTGATGCACTAGATTGATGGAGGCCATCAGCTCTATCAGCTACCAAGATGGTTAAGATCAAGGCGATTTATTTGAAATGCACCCAAAAAGCAAGTTTTCTTATGGAGTTTTGTATTTTAATAGCCGTTAATTAATTGCTTTGCCCCGAATCTTGTTTGCATCCAACATTTTCATGAACTTGCATTTTTATTTGAGCAACAACCATTTTTGCATGTTTAATGTTTATACAACATTCATCCATCAATATTTGTAGGTCATGGCACGTGCCCGTGACTAGTTTTACAGAAAAAAAAAAACCCTCCTTAATTCTTTTTCCTCCCCACTTCATTCTGGCCAAATGAGTCGAATAGTGACTTATCGAAAAGTCCTGTTAGTGGGGATGGCTAATGAATAGTGATGTCCCAAAAAGTGTATTGGGACTTTGGTGTTCCAGATGTCCGCTCCTCAATTCTCGTGTTTGGTTTGGGCCTTTGGCGTTGGCTGGCGGACCTGCATGTTGCGATTAGTATTGTTCAACAAAGCTTACACACTAGACAGTTATTAACTTTTTTTTATTCCTTCGATAAATGTACTCTTTCATTAAAAGCTTACACACTAGACTTTTGTAAGCTTATAGTAATGCTGAACTAAGCTTTATCTCAATCTTTATTGTAACCACTATATTAGAGGTTGTTCATTATATTCTGCTCTACACCCTAAACCATGACGGGACTCGCAACTGTCTAATAGAAGTTATTCCTTGTATCATAAGATGTACTATGTAGAAGTTTGGACAAACTCGGTCAGTATAACCATTTTTCTTTAGTTTTTTCTCGACACTTTCCACCAGAATTGAAATCTTGTGGCTAAAGAAAATGCTCATGCTGTTCAGATAGTCATATTGATCCAACTTTTGCAATTCCTTTCATACTGCACCACATTACCTGATTTAGCCAGCTTAGCTGTTGACTCTTTCTTTATGATGAGTATTTGAATTACTGATGTCAGATGAACTATCGGTTACTGAACATTTGAACTTCAGTAGTTTTCGAACATTTTTATCCTTACAAGAACTGCTTGATATGGTGTTTGGTTGTCATAATGACCTGAATGAATGAATTCTTTCATAAATGAGACAATTTGAGTCAACTTTCGTGTTTAATTTTAATGAATTTTTACTTCATTTTGTTTTCTTGAAGTTGTATGAAATAGGATACCCTGCATCTGGTTTCGATGACTTCATAATTTCATTTATCTCCCCTCCTGCTCTACTGTTAACCAGCCAACCAGCCCCCAACAACCCACCCCCGCCTCCCATGGAACTTGTATGCGTCAGGTTCAGATGACCTTGTAATTTGATTTTACTGTCCACCTCTAGTGTTACTATGCAACGATTTCTGTATCTTATAAGTTAGAATTGAAAAATTACTCCATTCGCTGGTTGGGGTTTTACTTGCCATGAGTTCTGAATAGATTCCGGTGGAGGCATTTGGGTTCTTTTGCTCGTCTAAATTTTCATAAGTTGAAGACTGGGGTAACTTTCGTTTGGAACCTTCTGAATGTAAAAATTGCCTGCAGACACTTGAGACTCGTCTAAGATTCAGATCTGTTTAGTTGGACATTCACCCTGTATATGTAATTTGAATTCACCATGATGCATACATAAAGCTCCTACCTTATGCAAGAACTGCCCAAAAGCACCTTATTAACACCAATTAACCTAGGAAATTTACATTTACGAAGAATATGAACATTTTGTCGTGTCCCATATCCTTGTGAGGGAAACTAAATGAATATGACGCTAGACACATACGTGCACCGAACATTTGCAACGGAGCCCATGTAACATAGGTCATTGTAGTAAGTAGTAGTCTGAAGGGAACGCCTATGCATGAAGAAGCAGCTTTAAGTCTTTTCAGCTCGACATGCTTTTTGATTAAGAATAGCATATAGCACATTCGAAGTTCCAATATGGAAATGTCCTGTTTGTTTGGCTTTAAAATTACTTGGACAGATTTATGACCTTTTTGCGGTTAAGTTTTCAGGTTCATAGTCGTATATCAGTTCTGGGATCTGCATTTTTGGCAATTCTAGCTCCTGGTCCTGCATTGATTGAACAAACTACACACCTGACTGCATTTCGGGAATTCGCGGGCACATCAGTCCTCATTCTTGTTGGTTGAGCTACTGACATAGCAAGAAAAGTTCAAGCAGAAATAATATCACAGAAGTACAAGAACAGAGTTTTATGAGATCGAAAAGTTATGAAAAATCCATATTAGAATGGTGGAAAGGGGAAAATAAGGGAAATTTGAAGTTGTTAGTCTAGACACAGATCGTGTATTCTTGAGTCCTTTGCCATGTATTTGTTAAAGTAGCCATTGTATTTGAAATTTTTCGGTGCACAGTTTGGTTCTAACTTACATATTGTACAATAGATTCCTTCTTCTGAAAACAGGTTCAATTTTCTCGGGTGTTTGGTTGGTTTATGAAAAAGTTTATTCCAGTTCTTGCATAATAAGCCCTTTTGTGAGGTGGTTTCAAGTGGATTTAAGCTTGCTAATGGGAATACCTAGACAAATTGAGCCGTAACTCCCAACCAATTGAGGTTTGCTATGACAAAATTGTGAAACTAATTGAGTTCATGATTTTGGCATTAACACCTACCTTGTGGAGAGTTGGGTATTTGTATTATGAGTATAAGTTTCACTATATATCTTTGAAATATTTTTCAAGCTAAAATTCTATTAGGTGTCATTATTATTGTTTTGTTTTTCGGTAAATAAGGCTTCATTAAAATGATATTTGGTTTAAAAAACGTCTAGATTCTAGAGGTTTATATGAGTCAAGAAAGGGCTTAGACAATCAATAAAATCAAAAAATGAAAGTAAATCCTTGTTTTTCCTCTCTTATTTTTTTTCTTCATTAGCTCATGCCAATTTGGGGGGAGAGAGGGAGGGAGAGAGAGACTTCACATTGTGTTTTAAAAAAAATGCTCATGCACATTTGGACAAAGCACACACATAGCCACATGCCGACTCAAACAGAAAAACGATCATAATTCTGATAAGGGCAATACGGTAACCTACATAACTTGGTATCCTCACTATCCCTCCTTGCAAATTTGCAATAAACCCAACATCCACACACACACACACACACACAAAAGGCATTATGGTCCAAAATGGTCAAAAAAGTGACGAGCCACCATGGTTATTTTATGGATTGGTTCTTGATAGCTCGCATGCCTTAATCTATCTCAAGATTTCGATAACTAAAACCAAATCTAAGAAAAAATGGTAAAAAAGTTATTATACTCCTTACATAATTTCGGTTGCTTCTATATTTCATTTCTTCTTTTGCTTTGATAGTTTTAGTTAACTTCACCCCTATATTTAAAATCCAGCAAGAATTTAGCTAAACTCATTAAATGCAGTTAGTGTAGTCGGCTATCATTCAAATTAAGATTAATAAGGATGGATTTTCATATAAGAGGTACATATCAAAAATAGAAAATTATACTTAAATTTATTTACTCCAGTAAAAAAGAATGCATTAATTTGCCTACTTATCATATACTAAAATCTTGAAAAGTAGAAAAACAAAAAAGAGAAAAGTCATAATTTTTTCATGAATCGCCTTCGCATTCATTCCATACAACTCTGCCTTTAATTTCATGCTACGTTTTAAAATTCTTTTCAAATTAAGAAGAAAATTAAATGTTTCCCGTAAAAAATACTATCATTATCTATTTTCCTCTTTTGTGTAAAATCAAACAAGGGGAACATTAATGATTTCCTGATTTCTTTCATTTTCTAGTCAATACATTATAAAATGACAACGGGTATCCAAACTATGTTTACAGTGCACATTTTAAATTATTTCCTAAGTTAATTAGAAAATTAAACCTCTCTCATGAAAAAATGTTTTCATTTATTAATCCAGGTGTAGAGAGGTCAACATCCTTGCTGTGGTCTGAGTTTGAGACCTCAGTGTAGCTCAATATATAAACCCGCGAATTAACGCAGACATGTAAAAGCCTCCAAACGGCTCTAAATAAAACAGGGTTTTGACTATAACTCGACCATGATTTCCTCAGATAACAATGGCGACAGTGACGAAGAAGAAGACGATGAAAGCGAAAACAAAGACCATTCAGTTTTCGATTATTGTTTCAGTGAATTACCAAAGGTTTGCTACTTCTTTCACCTTAGATTTAACTCCTTTTGTCTCCTACCCTAGTAATCGATGTTCTTGACAAAGTTTGATCCGATTAATTTATATTGAGCACTTGTATGTGTGTATATGCCGACTTTCTATGTTTTTTTGTACCGTAATTTTCATGGGTTACTAGATCTCATTTTCCTACCCATTTTTGTTAGTCTGAATCGTAAGAGAAACGAAAAATAGTACTACTACTTTTTTTGGACATCTCTTTTACTCTATATCACTGTCATCTCGTGGTAGTATCTCTTGCCTTGTTCGTTTTGGGTAGAGGTGGCAAATGGGTGGGTTTGAGTGGGTTGACATGGTTATGAGTTAATATGGGCAGGTTGAATATGGGTCGAGAGTAGGTGGGTTGAATTTGGCTGGGTCCAAAATGGGTCTAGTCAAACCCAACCCGACCCAACCCAACACGTTTTTTTGTGAACAATTGAGGCGTCAGCTGTGCGTTTGGTGCTTTTTTAACGCAGCGGCAGAGGGGCGGAAAAATAAAGAAGAATTGATGAGAGTCCCCATAGTTTTACAGTGTCTTTGGATGGGGAGAGAAGAAAGGGGAGGGTTATCCATTAATGGTGAGAGAAGAAAAGAAAGGGGAGGGGTTTCTCACTGGTGCATCCAAACAATCCTGAGAAACCACTCTCTCTCCCTCCCACTCCGGTCATCTCCCTCATCTCCGGCGACTCTCCGGTGACTTTCCAGCGACCTCAAAAACCACTTTTGATCACAGATTCAGCTACTCCTCGACGAGACGAATACAACGGTGCAAGTCCGATGACGGGGTGGACCGCACTCGCCGCCGGCGATCTGTTTCTCACGGAATCTCACCAATTTTGGTGAGAAACGAAAAGGGGGGAAAAGAGGGGGGTAAGGGATTCGAGAATCTCACCATTTCTCTTCCTCTCTCACCATTTTTGTCAGCAAAACGTGGGAGAGAAACCGGACTACTTTCTTCTCCTTTCTTTTCTCTCGCTTTCTTGCAATCCAAAGACAGCGTTAATGCCGTTTCTGTCCCTTGATCTGAACCCCTTTCTTCTTTTTCTTTTTCTTTTTCTTTACCTCAAAATCCCTGAAAATGATTTTATTTGATCTCGTCCACTATATGTTCTGTTGTTGGACGATGTTCCCAATAAGGAGATACTAGCTTGGAGGGTAGAGCAAAGGGACCGTCAAGACTCACCTCTGCGAGGTGAGCTCCATGACGGGCCATAGAGAGAGGGGGCTTGCCTACGTCCCGACATCTGGCAGAAGATCTTTGGAACCTCCCGGCTGACACAGTGATATGAGGAGCCTGCATCATACCTACCATCTGGCCATGATACCGACATCCATCTATGAGAAAATTAATACATATGGTTATTCCAATATGTAAGAAGTAGTTGACAATGAATGATTGAGGCAATATGATTGAGGTGTCTTAGTGAGCGATAATGGAATAACTTTATAATGCTCATCCCGCATATCAGTGAGAGATTTATGGAGAAAACAAGGTTGTAGTTTGGCTATTCAATTTTTTTCCCTCAACCACTGATGATGATTGAAGTAGCTGGTTCAAGAATAGCAAAAATGATAACTATGGTACTAATACCCATTATGTTAGCAGTGTTGACTATTATTATCTCCTTTGGGCTATCAGTAATAATCATCAATCCAAATTGAAGATGTTGGTAATGACTCTGTACGGACTATGATGTGTTTGTAAGGTATATCTTTTCATGGAAAGGATTTTATTCTCTCTTATGGTAGTCATTCCAAACGAATTAATCAAGACGGTTATTTCTTTCACGACTAGAAATTGTTGTACTACATTTTACCTTGTCAATTGGTTTAAATTCATAATATGAGACTTAAGTTGGCACGGGATTGTGTAGCTAGAAAAGAATTCAATATTTTTCTTCAACAGGAGTTGACCGAGACTCGAAGGAAGCTTAATTTTTCTTTGGTTTACCTACTCTTACAAGGCTTAATTTGGCTTTGGTTTCACAAAACCTTACACGTGTTTTCTTTACAATGTCACATTTAGTAGGATGATGAAAGGATACTGGTGGGTTTTGGTAAGCTTTAAATGTGAATTATATCGATTAACTCATAGTACTTGTTTAAATCGCTAAGAAGAGACTTTACGTATCTTTCCAAAGAATGATGATCTCATGTGTCGTCAATTGTAATTTATAACTTTGCTATTATTCATTTCCAAATGTTAGAGTTGTGAAATTTCAACCTTCTTTAAACAAATCTAACATAAAACGGATCTATATTAAGAAAAATAAATCTAGAATGATTAACTTAGAAAAAGAACGAGATATAAAGCAACTGTAATTATTTCGGAACTACTGATTAGCTTCAAGTTACCTCACTTGTAGTCTTTTAATTGTTGCTTCAAAAAATGTAGATCTAACTGTTTCTATGTTCTACGTTGGCTTAAAGTGTGCTTTTTTTAGAACCAAATACTTGATTGAAAAGGGGGAATATTCTATAACAAAAGTCTAATGTTTCTCTCCAACATAGACCGAAAAAGCCCTTGTTGTAGCGATGAAGTTATGTTGTCGTTATGACTTTGGTGCTACAGTACGGTTAGTTACGTTGTCCTTTTGGTCATGCTACTAAAATGGCATGTTACGGTGACTTTGCAAGCGGAAAGCATTATGTATGGTTCTCTCATATCAAGAAATTATGTCTCACTACAACTGATAAATTAATCTTTTGACATTTGCTCGAGGAAAGAGTTGTACATTGTAGTTATTTCAATACTTTCACATGCCTTGCACCTCTATTGAACATTGCTCAAGTCAAGCTTGCATACGCTTCAAGATGCGGTTTCTAGGAGTAACGGGAGTAAAATAAGTGTCACCTTGTTAGGTTTCTTTTTTTTTCTCCAAAAGTAACAATGTTACTCCTGTATATCCTGGTCATGGATAGATCACCCACGTTCAAGTCAGTAAGTATTGACAATTGCCCCGCGAAGACTCGCTTTCACTACGGCTCCGGTTGGTTCCCTAAACCAAGCCCTATGAGTCGCCAGCTCATTCTTCAACAGGCACGTGGTCAAAGCCCCGGGCTCCTCCCACTGCCTTGGAGCTTACGGTTGCATGTTCTCTTTTTTTTTTTTTTTTTGATCCGCTTGCATGTTCTCTTTCTCTCCCCTGTATGTAATCCCGACTTGCGCATGGAGATAAAGATATTCATAGACAGAATGAAATGGAATACAAGTGGGGGAAACAGAATGTAATTTGGACCAAATGCTAACAGAGAAACTTGAACCTAAGACCTCTTCTGACCTGAGCTCTGGTACCATGTTAAGTTACCAAATGTCGCACAAGTTTAATGTGTTCGGAAATGGACCCAACAATTGTATATCATGCTATTCAGCTTGAAACCGAACACCATTTTTTCTGGGATAAAATGACCAGGCCTTACATTGTATTACCCCCACCTCCACTCCTTGGCTAACTACATTTACTTAGATATAATGTAATAACTTCATGAATTTGATGTGCTTAATGTGTAGGCCAACTTGTAAATCTATCCATTTTGTATGTTAGTACGTATTAAAAGAGTGTTTATGATCGTCTTTTAACAATTGATGATCTCACCCGTCATCTACTTCGATTATAACTTTGTTTGATGTCAAGTTACCTATTTTGTTACTAGAAGATAGAGTTTTGTTTTATGTTTTAAACTTTCAAAATTTAACTATAAGGATTTTGAGCTTTGTTGAATAAGTTGATCATAGAACAAAGATCAATACTAACAATTACTATAAATCTATAATGTACCAATGGAAAAGATATGGAACATGTAAAACAAAGTGATGACCTCACTTCTTTTTTTGCCTTTTTTATAAACTATTGGTTGAAATTTAAAATGTTTTACACTTGTGGCTAGCCAAAGTTACCTGTGTATTGATAACTTGCTTTTACCACTTGCCTGGCTCTAGATGAAATGACTCCGACGCTTAACGCATACCCGCACCTGCCACATTTACAGCTGTAACCGAGTCCATGTAAAGATGTGCCTCTGTTCCTGTTCTCTCTCCCTCTTTTTTTAAACCTTTGTAGCTTCTTTTGTCACCATCAACAAACCACTTTCCCACATTCTTCTGTCTCCCGTCTCTATCCACATCTCGTGTACCACGTCGCCCTCTCATATCTGCATCCCTCCTTGTTTTTTTCTAGTGTTCTCTTCTTCACTCTCTTTTGGTTTTCCTCTCTTGCAAATCCACCACACCACCGGTGATGATCAGCTCTCCTTAGCCAAACTTGCCATTTTCCTCCATCTCCACTAGCCTCAACCATTGTAGCATAACTACAATATATTCGGCGTCGCCTTCCAATAGAAGTCACCTGTTTCTCTTCTTCTGTTCCTTTCTGTCTATTTCTTCCTATTGTGTCCATGTTGATCTTCAAAACCCTTCAACCCGCAACTATAGCCGCTTGCAAGCACTAGAATCTCATGCTTTGACGTTACATCCATGTACCACTGAACCATTTCTGCTCTTTTCAATGAAACCTATTATATTTTGCTTTTACTACAATGATCTCGCATGAGTGGGGATGTGCCAGCTTATGCTTTGGCTTTAAATTGGGCTTATGATTCTTTGATCAATCTGTCAACACCAGGCCCTTGCAGTTTAGGTATAATCACTTTGTAGTGGCTTGATTGTGGCTTTCACCTGCAGTTTATCTAATGACAACTCCACAAATGCAGAAAGCTCTGAGTGCACTACAAGAACGGAGACCTTTACAACGGGATACAGGATCGAAATGTGAACTTTGGGAACAGGGAACTCAGGAATTCTGATCGGACTGTTGATAGATCTCGCCCTATTTCACCAATTATAAACAGCCGGGAGAGTCGCGCACAAAGTATTTTGTCAGATAAGATGTTTCCAGAAGAACGCTTGCGAGACAAGTCTATAGCAGCAATTAAAGAATTATACATGTAAACTTATTTCTCATGCATGATTTCTATTAAAAATGATACCTATGCTCCTCTTTAGTCCATATACGCAAAAGCTAAAAGGCACTCAGGAGTGGGGGTGGAAAAATACATTTGGAAATATTGGCAACAATCCCTTGATTCAGATCCAGATTCAGTGGATTATGTTCTTAATGACTTTTTTGTCCTCTTCCTCTTGTACAATACGTCCACTTTTGTCACCAAAGATATTTGCATTACCAATTCTAAACTCTACATTTTGTTGGGCCGACGTCTATGAATGTGTTCAATAAATATTCATAGATGTTGGTGTGAGTTCGCTTCACATATCTGGGACAAGGAGGACGGTTCAACCTACAATTATGTCTATTGATCGAGTATCAAAGCTAAACGGTGTTGCCGATAAAAAATAAAAAAAAGGAATTTCAAGTGATAATGTTCTGTGACGCTATTTGCAGTAAAAAGAAGCGACT
Organism: Gaultheria prostrata; assembly: GCA_036023075.1. Taxonomy (NCBI): domain Eukaryota; kingdom Viridiplantae; phylum Streptophyta; class Magnoliopsida; order Ericales; family Ericaceae; genus Gaultheria; species Gaultheria prostrata. The sequence continues at coordinate 44,653 of JAXBDA010000722.1, read as the reverse complement.
CAAAATGACAAAAAGGGATGTGCACTGGCTCTATTTTTCAATGTTGGGAATTTAGTAGTTTGATTTACCGATGTAGGAAGTTTCATATTTTTAATTAGGGAATTGTTATTGGCACTCCCCAAAAGTGTTACCATCTGTGACTACCAGCTAAAAAAAGTTGAGATTCCTACTTATTGTTTTGACATCTCTCTGTCCATATTGGTCAGTTCCGTAAAGTTGCTAGTGGGTAGGGTTGTATTTACTGGCTGCTAGATAGTGCATTGTGGGCAGCTAAGAAACAGTCGCACAGAAAATTACAGTTGTAAAAAATCAGGATATGGACATAGGGAAACAGAACACATCAGTGTATGAACTTTTTGGTGCATATTTAAAGATACTCCAGACAGGCATTTTAGTGCAACAAAGAAGAGCAGCCCAAAAACTACTATAACTCCTCAATTTATTGCACCTTGCAATGAGAAGATGAGGTATTAGAAGATGAATATATAAAACTACATTAAGTGGAAATAACATGAAACTGTGATATGGGGATAGATTACAGAGTAACATAATTTAAGTTGGGAAAATTTTCAAACACCCCAAAACTTTGACCTCAATGTCTCGTAGACTCCTGAACTACAATAAACTGCAATTACACTTCCAAACTATCACTCCGTTAGTCAATTTACCCCCTACCGTCCAAATCCGTCAAATTGATAACGGATTTTGCTAATAGAGTTTTTTTTTTCCCGTTATATGCTAACTTGGAGCTTATTTCTCTCTTTCACACACCACCACCACCATAATGATTTTTGTGGGTTTTGTTCGTTACTCTATTATCCCCTTTTTTCTGATTCGTGTTTCTCTTTTGATTTCACAGCCTTGGGGTATGTCTGGTTCGCCTCAATTGACTCTGACCAGTTTTATGGGCGGTTACAATGGCTACCACAAGATGCCTTTATATCGGAACGACGCATCATGAAATCTTCTCTACACCACAGCCAGTGAAGTCGACAGGATGAGAAATGACTGTTTCTAATGAAGGATTTGGTGGGTACTACCAGAAGGAAGGACTATTTTACCCCTCTAGAATCCTCAGTCCCGCTACGAAAGCCCGCAGCTGACCTGCTAACTTTTAGCCCAACCATGTGGCTCAAAAGGTTAACCTCAAGTTATACAGTAGCTGGTGGGTGTTTCCTTATATTCCAATTCATTTTCCCTTGAATTGCCGATGTTGGACTAATCCCACCCCCAAGGTGGGCTCTCACAATCTCCCCACCTTGGCTTCAACATCCTCGTTGCACCCCGTGGTCCATTACCTCCACCCACCAAGCGATGTGAGACAAGACCCGCCTAAGCACGACAAGCTCCTCCCTTGCCAGGCCCACCCAAGCACGTCTCCACGCGGGACCCGCCTCACACTTCCGGTTGGTGCAAAGCTCTAATACCACCTATAACGACCCACCCCACCTGACCTGCTAGCTTTTAGCCTAACCACGTGACTCAAAAGGTTAACCTCAAGTTATGCAATAGCTGATGGGTGTTTCCTTATATTCCAGATTAGCAAGGTGGAAAGGGGAAAAAAGGGAAAATTTTGATGTTGTTAGTCTTACACGGATCGTGTATTCTTGAGTCCTTTGCCCTGCAGCTGATAATGCAGCCATAGTATTTGACATTTTTTGGTGCACAGTTTGGTTCTAACTTGCATATTGTTCAATAGATTCCTCCTTCTGAAAACAGGTTCAATTTTCTCTTTACCAATTCTTGCACAGTAAGCCCTTTTGTGAGGTGGTTTCAAGTGGGTTTAAGCTTGCTCTCCAATGGGAATGCCCTTGGACGGGTGAAATCACCTACACTAAAGGAAGCACACAAGTGCAAGATGCCATTTATATACAAAAAAATGTGGTGTTTGGATACTTACGGATGAGAGAATGAAACTTGGGTCTTTTGAATCATGACTCTTATCTCCTATTCAAATTTATTAGAGATACTATTAGACCTTTACATCAAGAAATACTCCTGTACCTACAATTCTTATGTAAAGACTTGTACAAGGGAGGATTATATTTCGAAAATATGATTGTCCTAGAAAAATAATCTTAGCTTTCTTTTTTACCGTAAGAAATAGATTTGTGCAATCTTATACCTGGACATGTATAACTAATGCCCTTGTTCACCTAACACAATTGTTCACTTTGTAAGAAATCCCTCCATTTACCTAACATTTCAAAGAGTTAGAATAATCTTGTCTAGGGCTGCAAATGAGCCGAGCTGTTCGCGAGCTCGGCTCGGCTCGGTAATGGCTCGGATCGGCTCTACTCAAAGCCTTAACGAACGAGCTCGAGCTAGGTTTTATGGCTCGTTTAATAAACGAGCCGAGCTCAAGTCAGGGAAAGCTCGGCTCGAACCGGCTCGCGAGCCGGGGTATATATATGTAATTCTAGGGCTTCTACACTTCTAAGTTAACCTTTGTACCCCTGTTGTATTTTACGTTTCTTTAAGAGAGAGAGAGAGAGAGAGAGAGAGAGAGAGGCGATCTCCCTCGCTTCCACCGCTCACCCCAAATCTACCCGATCATCTCCAGCAATCTCCGGCCACCTCCGATCGTCGATTAGCAAATAGGGTTGTCGATTCTTCATTCTCTGGTAAGAATCGCTTCAGTCTTCATCCTGCCTTTAGGGTTTCTTCATTGTCTGCCACCATTGAGAACAAATTTCACTCCTCTTGTTTTGATGAACCCATCCCCAGCTTCTACTCGAACCTGGTTTTTCCTCTTGTTTTGATGAACCCATCCCCAGCTTCCACTTGAACCTGGTTTTGGATCAGTAAAAGAATAGAGATTAACCCATTTTTGAGACCTTGTGGTGAAGGCAGAGTTATCAATAATGGTTTCTCTCAGTCATTGTCGCAGAGTTATGGGAATTCTAATTTGCAGTAGGTTTTTTTTTTTTATTATTGAAATTTGCAGTAGGTTTATTTGACAGAAATTATTTGTTTTGGTTGTTAATATTGATGGGCTGATGAGAAAATTGATAGTGCTTAATTGCTTTTAGTGTTTTTTTAGAATGTGAAATCTAGATAATTTTTTCTTTTTGGATGTAACCTCTTAACGAGCTCGAGCCGAGCTGGCTCGTTTATATATTACCGAGTTTAGACGAGCCGAGCTCGAGCCATGATTTTCCAGCTCGAGCCGAGCTCGAGCCTCCCTAAAAATGACCGAGCCGAGCTTGAACATGTTAAGGCTCGGCTCGGCTCGTTTGCAGCCCTAATCTTGTCCCACCCCTCACTCTGGTTTCGATAAGTTAGGTGTGATTTTCATATATTTTCTAGTACAAAAAATTTCATTATGACAACTGAAAAACCCTAGCTTGCCTAGGTTTGTAGATTTTCTTTAATCTAATCTCTTTTAAAAATCAACCTACCAATCAATGAAATAAAATGAAATCAAACAATAGAAGAACAGTGATTTACTTGGAAAACCCAAAACGTGAAAAAACCACGGGAATGAATCATGCACTAAAAACATTGTGTGATTACAAATAGACTTACTCGATGACCGTGTATCCTCACCACGAATCCTAAGCCCTACTTGTCGAATCCCCATACATCACACCCCTGCATGATTGCCAAGTCTTGAATTCTCAAGTCTTCCAAATTGTTTCCCTTCCAAATTCCATGAAAGGACTCTAATTGAAAGTTGATTGTTGAATAAGCAAACCCCGTGAAGATGAACCCTAAGCATCCGGCCCTCAAAGATCTTCAAGTTGCATCAAAAGAACTCTCACAAGTGTATTTTATGTAAATAAAAGGTCAGAGAAGTGGTTGCTACGTTCAGTCACTCTTCAACCCTAATTGACATTAATATATAGGCGCACACCGGTTGCTCAAGCAAGAACCAAGTTGCTCGAGCAACTAGCGAATAGGTGACTTGCTTGACGGGTTGCTTGAGGAAATTCTGCAATAATAAAACGATTTTATTTGCTTCCGAAAATACTTGACTAAGTACTACCGCGCTCACAAACATTACTGTGTTCTTTTCACATTTCCAAAAAAAATTCAAAAAGATTCTTCCCCCATCTCTCATTACTCATATTTATCTCTCTACTTATTACCCCTCTTTCCAATCATTATTTTCATTTCTCTCTATATCTCTCTCCAAAAACTCTTTTGAGAAATGCTTTTGAGATAGTGTTTGGATGGATTTTTAGAAAGAGTAATAATTGGAGGGATGCGTGATAATTGGAGAGAGATATAGAGAGAAATGAAAATAATGATTGGAAAGAGGGGTAATAAGTAGAGAGAGAAATATGAGTAATGAGAGATGGGGGAAGAATCTTTTTGGAATTTTACATGTTTAAGTGATTCTTTTTCACAACCTAAACAGACACTCTATAAAGCAACAATTACAGACTCGATAAAAATACGATACACGATAATGTATATGTTTTGGGCATGGACTTGCCAAACCAAAGGAAGCTCGGCCTATGGGGCTTACAACAGCATCAAAGATATATAGAAATATATACACGGTTAGGGTTATTCCAAACTGCGTTCTGGAAAAAGTGGCCTACTTGAAAGAAGGGCGGCAGTGATTAAAAAATAAACAAACTTCGAGACAAATCGAGACTTAAGTCTCGATCAATTGAGCTTTGCTATGACCAAAATTGTGAAACCAACTGGAGTATATGATTTTTACATTAACACCTACCTTGTGGAGAGTTGAGTATTTGTATTAAGAGTATAAGTTTCACAGTACATTTTTCATGTTGAAATTCTATTAGGTGTCATTATTCTTGTTTTATTTTTTGGTAAATAAGGCTTCATTAAAACGATATTTGGTTTAAAAAACTTTTAGATGTTTATATGAGGGAAGAAAGGGCTATATAGACAATCAATTAAATAAAAAAAAGTACATCTTTGTTTTTCCTTTCTTATTTTTTTTACTTGATTTGATGCCCAATTTGAAGGAGAGAGGGAAGGAGAGAGACATTGTGTTTTTCAAAAAATGTCTCGGCACATTTGGACAAAACACACACATAGCCACAGGCCGACTCAAGTAAAAAAAAATCAAAAGTCTAATAAGTGCAACATCGTAACCTACAAAACTTGGTGAAATTACTAAATACCCTCTTCACTATCACTCCATTCAATAGACCCAACATCCACAAAACGCCATTTTGGTCCAAAATGGTCGACAAAGTGCCAAGCCACCATGGTTTTTTTGCGGATAACTTCTGGATAGCTTGCGTGCCTTAATTTACAAAATAAAAACAGTGCGTAATTCTTTCTTTCATCTATCATTTTAAGATTTCGATAATTAAAACCAAATCTAACAAAAAAAAATGGTAAAAAAGTTATATACTCCTTCCTAATTTCGGTTGCTTCTATATTTCATTTCCTCTTTTGCTTTGATTAAATCCAACAAGAATTTCGTCAAAATGATTAAATGTTGTTAGTATACTCGGCTATCATTCGAATTAGGATTAATAAGGAGAAATTTTCATATAAGAGGTACTTATTAAAAATTGAAAATTATACTTGAATTTATTTGCACTAATAAGAAGGAATGCATAAATTTGCAACCTATCATCATGTACTTAAATCTTGCGAAGTAGAAAGACAAAAAAGAGAAAAGTGATAATTTTCCGTAATCCACATATGTTATGTACATCTCTGCTTATAATTTCATATTTAAGATTCTTTTCAAATTAAGTAGAAAATTAAATGTCTCCCGTGGAAAACGTTTTTATCATTATCTATTTTCCTCTTTTGTGTAAAATAAAAAAGGGAAACATTAATGCTTTCCAGATTTCTTTCTTTTTCTAGTTAATGCATTATAAAATGACAATGGATATTCACAATATGTTTATAAAATCCAGGTGTAGACAGGTCATCCTTAGCTTGGTTTGAGACCTCAGTCGCTCGGTATATATATAACCCGCAAACAGTCCAAGCGGCTGTAAAGAGGATTTTGTCTCTATAACTCGAGCATGATTTCCTCAGATAACAATGGCGACAGTGACGAAGAAGGTGACGACGACGATGAAAGCGAAAACAATGACCATTCAGTTTTCGATTATTGTTTCAGTGAATTACCAAAGGTTTGCTACTTCTTTCACCTTAGATTGAACTCCTCTTGTCTCCTACCCTATTTATTGATCCGATTAATTTAAATTAAGCCCGTGTATGTGGGTATATGCCTACTCTAGTTTTTTTGTTTTTTTGTACCGTAGTTTTCATGGGTCACTAGATCTCATTTTCCAACCCAATTTTTTGTCAGTCTGAATCTAATCTAACATAAACGAAAAATAGCATTTTTGATCTTTAATTCCAACCCATATTGGATTATCTTTGATTGGATGTCTCTTTTACTCTATATCACTGTCTTCTCGTGGTAGTATCCTCTGTCTCTATATATGTGCATTCATTGATCAATTTGATTTTACTCAAATTGATAAAACTCAAATTACATGGATAAAACTCAAATTTCAGGTATAGGAGAACTCAGGGCCGGCCCTAGGATTCTTAGGGCCTAAGTCGAACTTGTAAAACCAGGCCCTAGTTCTTTTAACAAAAATAAAAATAAACCTCAAAAGGAAAACAGAATCATATGATGAATGAAAAGATAAACTGCTTGGGGTGAAAATTGAACTTTGAACCTGTTGGATAGCTGGGCTTAAACTTACCACTTGGCCAGCTACCTCTGTTGGTAATAAAAGCGCTAATTAAATACATATTATTACATATCTACGTATACCTATTTGGGGGCCTTAATTTGGGTCCAAATTTCGGGGGCCTAAGTCCACCGCCTTTCGGCCTTACCTCAAGGCGGGCCCTGCGAGAACTAGGGTCCATCTCTTCACATCGGCTGATCCCTGCGTGTGATTATTTCAGGTAATTTTGTATTTCCTACATAGTTTGTTTGCATCGCTGACGTCCCTCCTAATACTCCATACTTGCCGTTTTTGATAGGGTTATATTGTATGTTCATTGTACTAAGTCTGTTGTTGTATCTCATTCTCATAAATGCATAAAGAAAATTATCATATCTAGTTTAGGTATGAAGCTAATCCTTGCTATGCGTTGGATTGCTCTCGATTGGGGATTGGACATTGGATTGTAGTTCCACAATGATGTGTTTTCCAAAAGTAAATGTATTTTTTTCCTCAGACAATAGGATGATGTTAGTGTGTTAGTAGATTTAGATTACGACGGCGAGCCAATATCGTTCCCTCGACTTTAAACTGAGACCTCACATACTGTCACCTAAGCTCCCTCTCACGACTGCTTTGGCTACAGATTTGCTTTGGGTCTCCAAAAGGCATGTTGCTATGTCACCTTGGTGTTTAGATTTGCGATTTCTTGCCCTAGAAATCTATCTGTAGAACAATGGACATTTTTAGGCCTATTGTTGGCTTATTGTTACTCTGTGTTTGTTTGTTTGATTGTTTTTTCTTTAAACGTTTCGTGCTTTTTAGCTTGGAATTTGGATACTCCAAAAATGCCTCTGTACGCATATCCAATAATGGACGGATATGAAAATCCACCGGATACAAGTTGGATATCCCAAGTATCAGGTTTTCCGACCCAGTTTTGTTCCTTTTCAATAATGGTTAGGATACAACATAGATGCGATAGGTTACTTTTGGGACAAAACAAGGTCCAATCCAAACAGTGTTTTAAATGGCGCACGCCACGTGCACTAGGGCGACGTGGCGAGGCAAGGTGAGGCGCACCTCTAGAGCCTCAGGGAGTCGTAGCGAGGCACAGGTGAGGCAAGCGCCTCAAGGATTTTTTAGTCATTTTATTTAGAATAGGCCTGAATCAATCTCAACATTGATCTATGATGCATAAAAGTGGGCTAAATGCACTGCATAAGTTCCTTCAATGTAAAGAGGAACTAAACATTAGCCCTAGAAATCAGATTTGCTCTATCGATAGTCATAGCAATAGCTAACGATAGAGTCTTGAAGTCGATCTGCTCTCCTCTGCTTTGTTTCCAGCTAAGGGAGAAGAAGAAGATGTCCAGGGATATAAATCAAATGATGAAGAAGAAGATGGAGTCGAGGTTATTGGTGTCGGCGATGATTAATGGGCATACCTGACTCGATATTTGATTACCGTTATTCATTTTCTTGTCTCCAAAGCTAATCGTCTATATGTTAGTTGTTATGGATGATATGTTTTGCGTAGTATTTGATGGTCTAAACATTGAAATGGTTATGTTTTATAACATTTGAAAGTTTTAAAAGTGTTTGCTTGTGTTGAAAGTTTTGCCTAGAGTAGAATTCTACTTGTTATAATAACTTGTGTCTCGGTTTGATGTGGCACGTGACTGGCCACGCGCCTCGCGCCAAGGCTCCAGGGGACCATTGTGCCTCAGTGCGCTGTGAGCCATTTAAAACACTTGGCCCAAAACATAAATTTTAATACCCCTTAATTGAGGTCAAACCATGAACAACACAGTAGTTGAAAAATAAAAGAACTGCGTATTATTGTAAATCTAGAAAGAACAGATGCCTTAGTGGATGTTCCTCTCTATCTGCAATGAAGGAAAAACAAGGGTGAAAGGTGGACATGAAGTAACAACTCTTTGCAACAATAGCTATGCTAAGACAAGAAGAAAAATAGACAAGTCAAGGGTCGGAGTAAAGGGAAATAAAGGAAAAGATGTATAAAGTGTAGAACCACAAATAAAAAAAACCATGCCTGTGGTATAATAGGTATTTGTGTAATTTCCTCTTAGACATGAGACATTACACCTCCCATTCTTAATATTTTTTTCAGATGTTAACATACATAGGCACAACTCAAAAGTTTTTAGTTCATGTGATAGTCATATTTGCAAATATGCTAATAAATGTCCGGACCAACATAGAAGTCTCTACTACACACATAGCATCGGCATGGATGCGTGACATTACGGTGACACTCTAAAACACAATCTTTCGAAAATTGGAGGACATAACATGTTGGGACACGTATCTAAAACATAATCATATATCCTATTATAGAATGATAAATAAAAATAATACTCTACATTGTTTGCACTTATCTTTGCCACATTAACTAAGTGTTCCAACATAATCCGCTTCGAAATTCACATTAATCTTTGTCATCAATCAAATCATCAACGAAAAATACTTAACTTCCATTGGGCCTACCACTTCATTTGACACCTTCAAAGTGTCCCACGAGCGTCCATAGAGTCATATGGTGTCCCAAACAAATTCTAGATCATAACACAAAAAAAGTTTGATAAAAACTAGAGCACCTTTCATTTGAGTGTGCGACACAAGTAAGGAGAGTATTGGTGCCCGAAAAGTTTCTGACACCACATGTGAACTCCATAGAAGTGTCCGTGCTTCATAGATTGACGCAGTTACATGATACAACTGCAATTCGATTCAAATATGGCGATATGCAAAACCTAAATGATAGGATGTGGATATAGCAAAGACTAACTTGTATAAGTACTTTTATAATCTTGTTATAGAGAGAGTCAAACCAAAAGCTAGAGTGCATTTAACTCATTCCAAAGAAACCAATTAAGAAAAGAACATTCCAAACTCCGATTTTTTTGGGAGCAGGCATAAATTCTCGCGTTCCTCTTATGTCCTTGATGTGGGAATAAACTTGATGCTAGGTGACTCAATGTCTATGGGTATTTTTTAGAGCTTTTATACGATTACATAGATTATGCTTTTGATCATTGTCCAATGTAGTAAAGCAAGCTTGTTTTGCACCAAAGAGTAGTAAATAGCCTTGATGATCTCACACGCGGATATGATTTGAGCCCAAAATTCCCGTGAGAATATCCAAGATTTTGTATATTATATTGGTGAGATTGAGATTTATAGCAAGTAGGAATCCATTAGTGGTTATTTAGAGTGGAAGTGTAAATGATACAAAATTATATCAACAGAAAAGATTCACAGTGTTGATCTAAGTAATGGGCTCGAGATATTTTTGGGGTAAGGATTATTACATATAATGTTGAGGTGTCAAGGCACATGAACACTAGTAGGTTATTGTAGAACTAAGTTGTTCAAGATATTTTTGGAATGTCTTGATGATCCTCATCTGCACAGATGCAACTACATTGGGATTTTTTGGATAAGGAGATGGTTGCATATTGGCTTCACAATGTTTTCTCTCGACCACCAAAATGGATGCAACCATAGTAGATCAATGTGCAGGTCAAAATTCAAGTATACCAGAAAAATGATACATATGATTATTCCATTATGTTAGAAGTAGCTGACAATGAATGATTGAGGCAATACGATTGAGGTGTCTAAGTGACCAGAATAACTTCATAATTCTCATCCCGCATTTTAGTGAGAGATCTATGGAGAAAACAAGGTTGTAGTTTGGCTACTCAACTTTTATTTCCCTCCACCACTGATGAGAAGTAGCTGGTTCAAGTATATCGAAAATGATAACCATGGTACTAATGCCCATTATGTTAGAGGTGATCGACTATTATTGTCTCCTTTGGACTCTTGATAGCAATCATCAATCAAAAATTGAAGATGTTGGTAGTGACTCAGTACGGACTATGTACATGAGTTTGTAACATATCCAGAACCAATGCAAGTAAAGAAAGAATGATGAATTTGGGATGTTAGCCATTTGTACCAATTTTGCCAGTTTTTACCCTCAATTGAGATCTCCCCCTTTTGGTTTTTGGGTTATTCTTTGTCTTTTTTTGCCTTTTGGGGAAATTACTTTTTTGCCTTCCCATACTTCTAGTGATTTCCTCTTCTGTCCCTTTTTTTGTTCTACTTTTGTCTTCTTGCCTGGAGATCAAGTGGGGGTGTTTCGGATATTTCGTGTGCAACTGCAGCAGCTTTTATACTTCAATCGGATGAGAGAGAGAGAAATTTGTTGTTTTTTATTTCCTTTGTCGGGTTTGTTTAAAGTTCCTTTTCTATAGTTACTGTCGAAGATCCTAATTTTTCTCCTAATATCTGGTAATTGGTTTCTGTTTGACAGATCCACCGAAGAGGATGTGTTGCCTACGACTCCGGCGGCGTTGAACGCAAGGTGAGTTTGCTTTTATATATTTTTATTTTTTTCATTTTTAATGAAAGATTGCTCTATCATCTATATTCCAATTTTGTCAAGAAAAATCTGGATTTAGAGAACACTGTGAAAGACGTTTCTGAATTTTTTGGATTTTTGTATTCCCATCGATTGGGGATTAAATGGGTATTGCCAATGCTCTTGTAGAGGAATTGCTCGCAGTAAAAACATGGAGATTGTGTCACTTAAACTGATACATACTACTCAATCACTGAACTTACTTTAAGTTTTTGCCGCGCGTCAATACATCACTGAACTTACTTTAAGTTTTTGCTGCGCGTCAATACTTCTATGGTTCGATAACAATCAAATCTGGTCACAGAAGATGGTCGTATAAGTTTATATGGACTGATCTTGCGGGCTCTCCCTTTCCAGTAGAATTTTGTAAACCATCACTAATTAGAAACTAGAAGTGAAGGTTGCAAGACAATTTACTGTGTCAGGCTTTTGAATGGTTTGGTGGTCCATTCAAAGTAAAGTTGCAGGATTTAAATTCTTTATGAAAAGATTTTCCTGAATGTATTGAAAGAAGCTATGCAAAGATTGGCATATTGAAGGGCGCAGTGTTCTGGCAATGCCAAACAGGTCTTGCTGATTTTCTGTTGTAAGATTTCAAATGTCTGGACCATTCTGGCAACGTTGGGTGATGGTGTTGCTACTGTTTTGGTGATTAGGTGTGGGATCAAGATGTGATTCCAAGCGACATTGGGAAACGGTCCTTAAATCCTGGATGTGTCATTTATGTGGGGATCTCTTTCTAAGTTTATATTGCAAAATACCTTCACTGCTTTTAGTGGATAATTTTGCAAGGGCCTTATGACATACCCGTTATACAACATTTCATGTAGTTAGTTATCTCATACATATCAGTCTTTTGTCTTTCTAATTATATCCTCTTCAGATGGCAGTGGTGGCAGAAAACATCCTTCTGAAATGGAAAATGGAGTCAATCAAGTTTCAGACAAGGGTGTTGAGCTCTCGTCCTTGCAATCCTCTCAGGAGTCAAAAAATAAAGAAGTCCTTCCTTCCACGAGGTGCTACTCTATACAACTAAAAGATCATTGATGTTTGTTTTAGGTATTCCTTTGACCCAACAGACATTGGTAAAAAGCTATACTTTTGAGTCTTTGACCCATCATGAATCTTTGAAATTGTTTAGTACTCAATTGCCCATGTTCTGGATCAAAGAATTGGATGGATTACAGATCTTACTATCCTTGTATTCCCATGTTTTGCAGCTCTTGATCGGTCATAATGTCCAATGGGCCCCCTTGACGTGGCTCCAGGGAGTATGGGCGTTGTACATACTCATTTGTCTCCAGGAAGTTTGGTCGACCAGTCTGGAGAGAGCTCATCAGTTGATATTAGTAAGTTGGGCGGTCCACCATCTCCTCCTCACCCAGTCAGTGCAACGGAAAATCCTCGCATTGACCTTGGGGCAGGAGACACTGGTCAAATGCCTAAGGTGAGGAAGTGTCTTGTTATGCATTATTATACCCGATGTAACAATCCGTTTCTGTTGACGTCTCAGGATTTTGGTTTTTGGAATACATAGCACCACAAAAACTAATAGCTAGAGTTACAATCACCCAATCCTAGATGTGAGCTTCAAGTTTGGTTTCGTTTTTTTTGCCTGCACCTCATTACCTTTTCACTCTTCTCAAATAGATGTGGTTCGTATGCAATCAGTTGTTTTGGATTCTTATGGTAATCTGCTACATTCAAAACTTTGATGTGCTCATTTGCTGCCCTTAAATGGCTCAGCTCTGACTAGATTAGCAAAGAATCAAGTCTTTTGGTACCTCTGATTTGCTTCTTTGCGAATCTCTTTGAACTCTAAGCTAGAGGTTTGTAATATTGTGATTTCACATTCCAAAGCAATCTCTTTGCTCCAAAACAATGTAAATATGTAGCATGGTAGAACAATGAAATGTATGTGGTTACTTCCATTACTACCTTCCAACATAACCAATGTGTATCCAGACATGTGAAAATCTTCACCTTTGTCAACGACGAGCATAACCATCGTGCGGAGCACGTAGCCGCGTACCTAGTATCTTGTGATGAAAAGGATTTTATTCTCTCTTATGGTAGTCGTTCCAAATAAATTAATCAAGACAATAATTTCTTTCACGACTAGAAATTGTTGTACACCATTTTACCTTGTCAATTAGTTTAAATTCATGATTTGAAATTCAATAGAGTTGACTGAGCAAAATAGGTTAAAAAAAAAAAAGTACTTCCTCCGTCCCAAAATGTTTGGCACACATCCACTATAGACACCTCTGAAAAATCATTCATATTTTTTAAGGTTTAATGAATTATATATGCAATATAGATCTTGTTTGATAGATTTTGCTTAGTTTTAAGTAAACAAAAATTTTCAAATCGTAAAAATTAGTATAAATTACAAAATAAAGATGATTTTTTGAGAGGTGTGAATAGTGGATGTGTGCCAAATATTTTAGGACGGAGGGAGTATTTATTTAGCCAATCCCTAAGGAGTTGAAGGAAGCTTAATTTTTCTTTGGTTTACCTACTCTTACAAGGCTTAATTCGGTTTTGGTTTCACAAAACCTTACACTTGTTTTATTTACAATGTCACGTTTAGTAAGATGTAGAAAGGATATTGGTGGGTTTTGGTAAGCTTTAAATGTGAATTATATCGAATAACTTGTACTTGTTTTAAATTGCTAAGAAGAGACTTTACGTATCTTTCCAACGGTTGATGATGTCATGCGTCGTCAATGGTAATATAAACTTTGCTATTATTCATCTTGTTACTAAAGTGTTAGTTTTGTTTTTGGTTCCAAATGTGAGAGTTGTGGAATTTCAACCTTCTTTAGTTACTAGAAGATAAAGTATTGTTTTATGTTTTAAACTTGCACAATGTAACTACTAGGATTTTGACCTATGTTGAATAAGTCGATCATAGAACAAAGATCAATACTCGTAATTACACATCTATAATGTACCAGTGGAAAAGTAATGAAAAATGTAAAACAGAGTGACAGACATCACTTCTTTTTTTGCCTTTTTCATGGACTTATGGTTGAAACTTCCAAGTCTTTTACACTTGTAGCTAGCCAAAGTTACCTGCGTATTGATATCTGGTTTTTACCACTTGCCCAGCTCTAGATGAAATGACTCCGACACTTAACGCATAACCGCACCTGACACATGTACGGCTGTAACCGAGTCCATGTAAAGATCTGCCTCTGTTCCTGTTCTCTTTCCATTTTTTTTTCCCTTGGTAGCTTCTTTTGTCACCATCAACGAACCACTTTCCCACATTCTTCTCTGTCTCATGTCACTATCAGCATCTTGTGTACCACCTCCCCCTCTCATCCCTGCCTCCCTCTTTGTTCTTTTCTAGTGTTCTCTTGTTCACTCTCTTTTGGTCTTCCTCTCTTGCAAATCTCCCACACCACCGGTGATGATCAGCTCTCCTTAGCCAAACTTGCCATTTTCCTCCATCTCCACAAGCATCAACTATTGTAGCATAGCTACAATATTCGGCCCCGCCTTTCAAAGGAAGTCACCTGTTTCTCTTCTTCTGTTCCATTTCTTCGTATTGTGTCCATGTTGATCTTCAAAACCCTTCAACGCGCAACTATAGCCGCTTGCAAGCACTAATCACCGCACCAGAATCTCATGCTTTGACGTTACATCCATTTACCTCTAAACTATTTTTTATCTTTTCAATGAAACCTATTATATTTTGCTTTTACTACAATGATCTCGTGAGAGTGGGCACGTGCCAGCTTCTGCTTTGGCTTTAAATTGTGCTTATGACTTTTTGATCAATGTGTCAACACTAGGTCCTAGCAGTTTAAGTATTATCACCTTGTAATGGCTTGATTGTGGGTTATCCTCTTCAGATATAGTTGTTGGGAGTTTCGAAGTGTTGTATCATTGTTTTGGCAGTGGTAGGATATCAAGAAAGCATTAAAAGGTCCGTGTCCTGAGATTTTCATCGTTTTTCTTGGCTTCTTTCTTTGGATGCTTTTGTCTATTGCAGGCTTCTTTCTTTGGATGCCGAGTATTTTCAAGTCATGCTATCAAATAATGGTTCGGAACATGTTCTAAGTTCATGCAGTGAAGAAAATGATGCTAAGAACATCTGGAACTAGGACATTGCATTGACAAAGCTATGGTGCATGATGACAACTCCGTTGACATGAAGAATGAGGTTTTGAGTGGGACACTTCATGAGCTATAGAATATAATTGAGTTTCCTAGGGCCAGGGACGGATCAAAAAATCTAACACAGTGGGGGTACTTTATTACTTGTAATCGTGCAATTTTTTCCCTTAGTCATCGATTTTGCTAAATTAAGATATTTATTATGGACCATAAAGATTATAATGCATAATTTTTATTTAAAAAAGTACAAAAAAGAAGGGAGAATTAAAATTCAGGGGAAAAAAATACTAGCGGAATTGTTATTACCATTATACGTTCAAAATATATAATAAAACTACTGGACTATTGCACGAGGAATGTTGCTGGTCTAGTGGCAACAGGGAAGGCATTGGTTTTGGAACCAGAGCACGTGACCTCTGGAATAGAGGTAGAGTGCTTTACCACCAAACAACACGCATAATTTGTTACCCAATTTGTTAATCGACGAGTTGGGGGTAAGCGGGGGCACGTGACCCCCCTTGGATCCGTCCCTGCCTATGGCTATTACCCTTATCAGTGTTCCGCTTCCCTCCAGGATGCAGCCCAATGATCCGGTACTGTAATGTCTGTGCCTTTACCGTCGCAAACGGGCATGTGCAACGGGAAGATGAGGTATTAGAAGATGGATATATAAAAGGTGGAAATAACATGAAAGTATGATATCGGGATATATTACCAAGTACCATTTACAAAGTGACATACCGATGGACACAAAAATCAAATGAGGATTAATTCGGGAACAATTTAACTGAGAGTGTGGAACACAAGCGTGTATAACAATTTGGGGGTCCCCGAAATTTATATCCTGAATATTTTCAATGCCAGGAAAAAGCCTTAAAGAACACAAATAGATTGAAAAACTAGAAATTCGTTTGAGATAGTATTAAGTGAGCAATCCTCTCTTTCTTATTTCCCGCAACCCATTTCCATCTCTTTAAAACCTACATCTTATATTCAAAAATTATGACGTGACGACAGATAATTTGTTGTCAAAAACTTTGTTTTTTCATCCCCATCAGAGTAATAATTTGAATTCTTACGTTTAACTAAAACAAATATAGTAAAAAAAATAAACTTTTTAAATATGTGTTCACATCAGACAAAAGCAGAGCAATTTGGAGTAAAATAACGTCATGAATGACTTGCAACAACCAAGCATTTAACCAGAAGACATATCTCAGGTTACTAAATGATTTGGTTATAAAAGGTGTTAGAAAAACTCATGTCTCGGATAAATTCTTCAGTGCTGAGTGGACACCATCCTACGTGGTACCCGAGCACACATCTCGGTTGTCCAAAAGTTTTTTGCACGCCCAGATTTTAAAGTGAAAAAGAAGAGAGAGTGGGAGAAATCTGAGTCATCCAAAAATATTTTTGGACGTCTGAGATCGTGCTCGGCACCAAGTGGCCGTGCCCAACTGGCACTGAAATTTTTCGGTGTCTCAACAAAATTGTGGCTGCAAACTCCAACGGTACGGCCGCAAAATTTAATCATGTGGCCGCAAACTTAGACTTTTGGCTGCCAACTTGGATATTACGCCTCAAACTACAAACCATGTGGCCGCGAACTCCAACCACATTGCCGCAAACTTAATAGGCTGCAAACTTGACTCATGTCAGGCTGCAAACTTGACTCATGTGGCCGCAAACTTAAACTTTTTTGGCCGCGAACTTATACCTTTTTGGCTGCAAAATTAAACGCTGTGGCCGCAGCTGCAAACTCCAGTCTCCAACCATGTGGCCCCCAACTTGACCGGCGGAACCGATAAAAAAAGAAAAATGAACTTGACTGGCAGACAGGATTTTCTGAGACGGAGACCTATATTGGGTTACTGTTGTTTGTGTTGATTACAAAGTGCAGGCAATGTTACAATCCCAACGGCAGCCATGCTCATAAAACGGGTAATGCAAACTTAACGAGCTTTGAAATGTTTTCAAACAAAAAATACTAGGACCTTCAAATGGGTTCAAGATTCATTTTTCGAAGAAGGTTTACATAAATTTTCCAATAAATTTACTCATCGAGATTTACAAAATGAATACTATGATGAAACGCATTTTTGCATTCGAGATTTATTGTAATAATATGACAGCAAGAAGAAGTTTGACTCGAGAATAAGAAAAATAAAACTTATCTTCGACTCTATAAGTTTTTCACCTTCCATTTTCCTTAGACTCCTTAATATGTCACATGAGAATATGAGTGACCTGTGATCAATCACTATACTTTCCTTGCGAAATGTATAATATCCGAAATATCCTTTTCTAAGAAATGCAAGGTCTTGGTTCTGAGAAACGCAACCGCAAGTTAGCTAATGTTATCCGCATGATGAATTGAAATTAAAATTTAAATCCTTTTAATGTGGATGGTAATGGTTCTCTTGATTATTTATATCGTTTCATGAGAACCTAGAACGAAGGTTAGGATCACGGGGTTTGTATGCCGAAATTCGAGGAATCACGATAGACACGGATTATAGTAAATATTGGATTAAGGAAACTGATAAAACGGATTGTAGTAGATATTAGATTAAAAGAAAACTACAAGAATCATGTTGAGTTGAGCGTGACCTGTATGAGCCTGATTTGAGGAAAAATTGTTTAGTTGGGACTTCTAGTCTGGGGATAAAAAGACACAAATATGGGCTAGGAGAGGTGAGGAGATGTTCCAATCCCTCTAGTTCCCGTATGAAACAGGCCCTGGAGGGGCGATTTCCCATTTTTGCTAGAAGTGCTGGTACTTGTAAAGCTCATATTATAGCCAACCAAGGAATTATGTCAACTAAAGAAAAAAGTAAAGACTTCAGTGATGCAGCAGAACAGAGAAGACCATGAAATGGAAAATAAGAGAGATTGATGAACTGGTATAGTAAACAAAGAGAAGAAACAAACTCATTCCAAACCCTGGTTACAATTACACTCCGAAAAGAACCATAATCTCGGATGTTTCCTCTTTCACTTTCTCCATCACTTCGTTTTCCCCCTCGCCCTTGTCTTTGATACAAGCATTATCCTGTTGACAGTAATATATACAACAGGACAGTACAACAGAGGAAGATGAATGTATATTCTTGCAGTAAGACAAGTATTTAAGGCTCTGCTTGTAACCTTGTAGTGTACTCAAATAGACACAAGCAACTAATCATCTGTCAAGTACACACATGCAACTAATCATCTGCCTCGGAGAAGTCGGGCTCTTCTGGTTTCCGCAGTGTAGGCATGCCCAGATCTTTAGCCTTCTGAGCACCTCTCCTAGTGTTTGCAGCAAATCTAGAAGCCAATATTGTCACCCCCAGGTTCAGTTTCGCCTGAGAAGGACTAGAACTTAGCGGACTACCATCCTGTTCCTCTTCTTGTCTGGTCCCGCTTTCTGGAAAGGACTCAACCGCGGTTAGGCATTTAGTCAACCTCCTCCTCTTGTACCGCCGCCAAGCTGCCTGTATAAAGCAGGCAGCCCATGTCCTCCAGTGGTGGGAATAGAATCGGAAAGTATGTTGCAGCTTTTTACTATGGAGGCGTCTGAATTGATTCGCCACGAATTTCAAATCCTCAGCTCTCAAAGCAAATGCTTCAACTTCAACAAGCGCGCGAACGGTTCTAGTTGAAGAAGGTAAGTTTGTGGTGGATTTTGGAAGCAATGCCCAAGCGAGTAGTTCCTCCCCACAAAAATCTCCCGGTCTTAGCATAATAGAATTGAAGAATCCAGTTCTGCCTCCGTTTGTTGTAGAACTCTCAAGTCTTCCCCTGATAATGAAAAGCATTTCGGTTACAGGGTCGCCCTCGCGGACGATGTAGGTGCCTTCCGTGCTTAAGGAGGAGACTAGACGCTCACATATTGCATCGAGTAGTTGATCATCCATTTGTGAGAAGAATGGGACCTGCCAATAGCCCAAAAAATTTAACTTTATTGTGGAAGTGAAATAATTTCCACAACTTCATACTAGTTGAAGGATGTTAACGTATAAGATGTAAAGTCTTGTTTACAGTCTCTTCATCATTATACTACTTCCAGAATATACACTCTATCTAATACGGACTCTTGTAAATGCATAAAGTAGCAGTATTGGACACTCGACACTCATACAAGGGTATGTGATCCGCGTATGACATTTTTACTTGAACATTCACCAAGTAAAACCATTTTGTAATTTGACTGTACCATGAACTATGCACATAGCTCCCCATTCTTTTAAGAATTTTGTGAGCACCGTTGATGTCAGAATACAGAACAAATATACGAAACAAGATGAGTAATTTGGAAGAAATAGTAAGCAGTATCATTGGGTTTATTACTGTGTCTTTGAAATGATAATAAGACATTTTGACATATACCTAAACGGGCATCCGTACCCGAGTGCATGCAATCCGAATTTCATCCGTCGATAAATGCTTACTCATGCAAGTGGGGATCTAGAAATACCAAGGTTGTGACTTGTGAGTGGATTAAGGATTTATGAAAAGATTTACCAACGAAGAGGAAAATGATAGAAAACCATATAAATCCTCCAGAAAAAACAAAATCCTCCAGAAAAAACAAGGCTGAGTTTAGATTATAAACTTATGGACGAATTTATCTTAGTCATATAGCTTCTTATATTTTCCTTCCCCTTCCTTTCCCTGCATAAATCCCTCCACAAACCTATAAATCAAATACCACCTAAATGTGGTTCTATCATGCATAGTTGTTGAAAACCTACGATACACGATACGTATCCTACGATTCGTATCATCTCCTTCGGATAACGATATGTATCGCACCCTGTATCCTTTTCGCATAGAAATCCTACAATACGATTACGTATAAAAGATCGTTGGGCCATGCGGGCTCTCCGTGGCGACTTCCCACGAAGAACAGGAGACTTCCCCTACGATTTATATGCGTATCTTGATTTGGTATATATCCTACGATTACTTATTAGAAAAAAGTCGGACCTTATTTTAAGAAGCGGAACCCCAAACGTATTAATCTTAAGTCATTTGATCTTATTATGGCGATATCCAAACATTTGATGGAAATTCAACCTCAACGTAGGGCTTGAATAGAGGAAAGAACCATAATTCAATTGTGTTTTGCCTTATTCATATAAGGGCTCTTCTTTTCTTTCCATAACTAAGGCAACAGAAAGCCTTAATGTAATAGACCCCAATTGAGAGACTTGAAATTTTGCATCTTAAAAAACTTTTTCTTTTTTAAATGTAAGTATGGTTTGTGATGTCAATGGGTATAACTACTTTTTAATTGTATATTAATTATGGTTATTGTTGTTAAAGCATAAACTAGATTTAGTATTTTGGCACAAGAAAAAAAAATCCAAATAAGCTCAATTGACAAAGTTCAAAGATGAAGTAGATATAAATATCTAGTTTCCAAAAGCTAAATAATATCTATCTTCTAGAAATTCTAATCTATCATTGTGAAATATCTAGTTTTTTTTTTTTTTTTTGTGAGAGTTAGTCACGTTTGTAATTCTAGAATCTACCTCAAAGTTTATCTTATATGAAAATATCTTTGGACTAGACCCTTCCATGGATTTGGACTAGACCCTTCCATGAAATAGTATAAATAGGGATGGGTTCCAGCCAATTTGTAGGCCAAAAAAAGAGTTTTGAGTTTAAGTGTAATAATAAATACCCTCCTTCTCCACTCTTGCCTTAATCATTTCTCCCTCTCCCAAAATCTTGTCTAACTAAACATTAGAAACTTCTACTCTTCCATCAAATGTATCTCAAGATACGCGATACATATCCCGATACGATTTATACAATGGGAAAAAACGATACACGATATGTATCCCGATTTGAAAACAATGCCATCATGAATCAATAGGCCAACGAATTCTTACTTTCAAATCTAGAGGGTATTTTACGGGTCAACATCACAAAATCTGAGCATATGGCCACTTCTTGATTCACTCAACAAATGTTTTCTAATAGACAAAGGGTGTTGCATATGGTCACTTCTTGATATTGAAGGCCCTAACTCCATTGTTGTCAAAACACAAAAAAAAAAAAAAAAAAAAATCGTCTAAATTAACCATTTGGAACAAGCATGACAAGGATTTCACAAGAGTGAGATAGCTTTATATACTAAAAGTATGTGGACACATACACGTCGAACAAGGTCCAAGCAGAGGTGGCATTGGATATCACGACGAAGATCAGCAGGCAAGCCACGTAGAATAGTTTCTTCATCTACTCCTCGAGTTGCAAGCCACTTATACTGAACAAAGCGCCGAACACGTTGCCTCAAATCTTCAGGGAGTTGGCGATGCCTCATCCACTCTTCGGTGTCTCTTCGCTTAAGTCTCCATTCCTCAAGTCTCATAGTTATAGATTGCAAATATGTCTACATAGAGAGAAAAAGATACGAGTGGTGACCAATTTCCAATTACATCTATAGAAGGAAAAAGAAACAATGAACACGGACAGAAAACCTTAAATGATGTGTCTGATGCTTCTCATCAAATATTCGCTTGGCAAGCATTTTTCAATTCAATTTGGTCACATATTTTAACAGGCGTTTAGTGTATTTATGATGTTGGAGCTTGTCCCACGTTGATTAAGTTCAACCTCCAAAACTAGTATATGAGCTTGGGCGGTCTCCCCTCAACCAACTGGTATGAGTTGGATGGTTTAACATGATATCAGAGCTAAGGTTTCGGAAGATTTTAGACAAGACTTTCTGAATTGTTTGTGCTGTTGTTTGTGCCTTAAGCGCACCTTATTTCGTTGTTCGTTGTAATGTTATGGATCTATTGTTTACCTCTTCACATGAGGGTAAGGGGTCACATGTGCAGAGAAGTGTTGGAACTGGTTCCACATTAGTTAATTACAATCTCCAACACTAGTATACGAGCCTGGGCGGTCTCTCCACTCATAGCCAATTGGTATGAGTTGGATGCTTAACCTATGAAAAGGAAAAAGAAATAATGAAACACCCCAATTTTTGCCCATCAAAGAGAGAACGTATTTGGGAAGAAAAAGAAGCTTATTTTACAGGTTTAAATTGCAGAAAATATTTAACCGAAGATCTTCACATTATGATCAAACTCAGGGCAAGGTGTTTTGAGTGAGCCTTTATATATCGGATGTTAACAAAGTGTAACTAAAAGAACTATTGAAGGATCCAAATACCTGCATGTTCCCAATGAGGTGCGCAAATAAAACAAGACCTAAGATGGCTATCAGGATGGCAAACAATGTCTCCTTGATGAATGTGCTAGTTGACAAATTCTGCCCATATGAACTGAGAAAAGAAAAGAAAACATTATGTATCAACAACCTCTTATAAATTGAACAATGTCCATGTTGAACAGAATGAGAAAAGTATTTTTTTATTTTATAAAAAAAAAAAGTTTGATAAAAGCTACCATCTAAACCCAGCTTTTAGTTATTAATGCATTTACAATCACCAATTATTAAAACACAAAAATATTTAATTTCTGCAAAAATATCGAGAATCTGAGATAAGCATTTTGGAGAACATCAGATAAGCATTTCGGCGAAGTTGAATACCGAAAGAGGTCCATGTAATTTGACATCTACATACCTTAAGTTCTGTAGGCCCCACCATAGACAGTAAAAGTATTT
Organism: Gaultheria prostrata; assembly: GCA_036023075.1. Taxonomy (NCBI): domain Eukaryota; kingdom Viridiplantae; phylum Streptophyta; class Magnoliopsida; order Ericales; family Ericaceae; genus Gaultheria; species Gaultheria prostrata. Next base: position 21,811 of record JAXBDA010000722.1, on the reverse strand, counting down.
CTCAATAAAACCAGAGGAGACCACATTTTTCTTCACTGCATTTTCAAATATACCATAATCGAACGTGATACTATTTCCAGGGTTACAATTATCAAACACCACAGTAGCATTTGCCCATTTTCCACGAGGCTCCTCGTCAAAGGTACTGCAATCCAAATAGTGAAGTATGCATTTTGGAGGGCCAGCTTCCTTTCTGCAAATGGATTTCCAGCACGATGTATACCGGTCAAGTGATAACAAGTACCACGCTGCCCCTAAAACCTAAGAGAATAAAGTTGAATCATCCATCAAACATGATTACCTCACTCGTAATTAAGAAAAACAAGAAAGAAATGACGTGCTAAATAATAAAACAATAGTCATGCAAAGGGTTTTGCCCTTGAAAGCTATAGATCAAGTATTTACATACATGGCTAGCCAGCATATACAATAGTAGATTATATGCAGCCCCTGCCCAAGCAGTTTTGGTGACCACTCCAGTTGCTTTAATTATTTGAGAACTTAACGGGAAAATCAGATATAGCCTGGGAACATATTGGATCAGAACAATCAGTGCCAGGGCATTGTTACTATGATCAGCTTGTGGACTTCTTGTAGCCGGTATGATGAACCAGATGACAATCTGCACCAAAGGTTTCTAATTAAAATCCTGCCGTTTTCTACAGTTACAAACTTTTCAACAAGTCAGTGAACAGATAAACATAGCATAAATTTTTTAATTTTTTTTTTTGAACAGAACATAGCATAAAATTGAAATAGGAGAAAAACCAAATGCCCAAATGTGACAAGGTGAACTAATAAGTAACCAAAAAGATTTCTTTAACTTAGAATGGTTAGTCAACCAGGTATTACTAGTAGGGTTCTAGGGTTAGCTAAGACCTCTACAAGTCCAGTAGTCAAAAGAAAAAAACAACACAAAAGAGTAGAAAAGAAGCCTAAGTGTCTAACCACCAAAAGGAATCCTAGAAAAGAAGCAATACCATAGCTATATGAAAATGATCGAAGATGGATTAAAAAAACAGAACAATGAAGTACCTAGAAAGTAGAAAGTATGTAAAGAGGACCAAATATATCAAATTGCATTCCCCCTGGAACCAAAGATATCTCATTTTCTCCATTAACATCAATGTTATATGCCTGATCTAGACCACATGGCCATACTCGTGCCGTCCAGGAGCGGACCTAAGGGGGCATGTGGGGGCCTGGGCCCTTGCACACCTCCCAATTATTCTATTATTTCTACTATATTTTAGGTTTTGTTTGTAAAAGTTATGAAGAAAGGTCCCCTAAAAATTGTGCTATTAGAATATAAGGATGCTATTTTGTTGTGAATTTATAAATACATGTGATTTGGTCCCCCCGTATTAAGAATCATGCGTCCGCCACTGGAGCCAGCCCAGGGCATGGTCTGTAAAAATTATACCCATCTGGAGGCCTCCTTTTTAAAGAAAAATCAAGGGAAAAAGGGGCCTGGAAAAATCCGGGCCCTTACAAGCTAGGGCCATGAATGGGCCTAGGCAGAGAGATTTAACATGCATTTAGAAGCTGGTTTTATCAAAACTTAACACACTTTTTTGGGGTCATACGTAGGAGAACCTACTCTAACTAACCCCCAAATAACAAATTATAATCAAACTCCTATCCGTGGGATTTGAACCCATAACCTCTCAGCACAAAGTGCTGCTGGACCAGAGGAGATTCTTTCATACTTTCATACATCGGAGATGGACTATTTCATTGGTAGCTAGCCGGTACATTTCCCTACGAATATTTGTCACAAATCTTATTCAAGTCAATGAACAAGCTGATGCTAGGACTCAAAGGAAAAAAGAATAAACTCACTACTCAACAGAAATCCATCAAAGAGATGCAGAGCAAACTCGCCACCTATTGGAAATCAACCGAAGGCTAAAATTTAAAGACAAGAAGAAATATACTCCTCAACAAACCATGGATTATTGGACTCAAAATCTTTCTACTGAATATCATTGATGATCAAAATTTATGTATGACTCGTCTAGGAACATCCCTCAAGCATAGGTAGCATAACTTACATTTTGAAGACTAGAACATAATGAAAACAACCTTTCACCAAAAATGACTAAAAGATTCCTAAAAAGACATACCTGAATAAGACAAGATTCGATTCTATAAAGATGTGCTTAGTGTGTGTGCGCGCATGTGTGTTATTTTGAACTGATGTGCTTAATGTATATAACTACATGAATTCACGACTGGTACTAAAATTCCCGTCATACACTTCGACTGAAAAACAAATGCTGCCCACATAGTGGCCGCATGACCAAGGCTATGCTCTTGTGCCACAGGCTACCACTTAAAGACTAAGTGTATGCTATATTGCCTAGATCCAAATAATTCACATTCCCTTCAGGGTTTTCAACTTTATATACTTAAACAGGATTTTCTCAAGAGAACCCATCGGTTATTATGGGCATAGTTGCCCCATAATTTCCAACCAGAAAGACACTTGAAAAGTCAATTGAGCACATGTTCATAAGCAGCCGGAAAAATTTCTATTTGATAAGTAAATGTTTGATAAACATTCAAGTGTTTGTGAAAGTCGAACTTTGGCAGGTAGGTTAACAGTTCAGCGACGGACTAAATCTCCTACTTGTTTAAGTCCAGAGCACCGTTATGTCTATGAAAGAGAAAATACATGTACAGTTCTTTGAAGACCTAAACCAAAGTTCTTTTCTTTTCACAATATATGACTAAAGCTAACAGTATTATATTATCTGCAGTACGTTGGCAATATAAATAACTTCAAGTTTGCTGAGTTAAACAAGTACTATAACTATTGGAAGATAAAGAACCTGAGGGAGAGGAAGAGTCGCGATCAGATCAATGAAGAAATCCGATCTTATATATCTCCGGGCAATCTTCTTGGGGTCCATGACTAGTTCACCCCTACCAAACACCCGGGAGCTTGGTGCAACATAGGCTGTCCTAAACTTAATAACCACGTGCAACAGATAGAAGAAATCCGCAACAGTACGGAAACAGGTCACAACAATTCTCAGATTCAAATCACTCTTCACACACTGAGAATTCCCAGTCCCTGCTATAATAGGCAGGTAAAAATACAGTGGATCGACAAAAAGTGCAACCAAACATGAGAATATGAAAATCCGGTTCCATTGAAGCACTATCTCACTACCCGGATCAAGAATTTGCTTGCGCCATGGCTGAGACTCCTCTGGAAACACCTTAGACTTTCCGAATTTAAACGTTTCACTGATTTTACTTCTACCCAAAAACCCATCTTCAGTTTTCAACATTGAGGATGTAACCTTGTATCCAGAGGATGAGATGTCCAGGCTTGAAGGGTTAATTCTTCCCCAAAGAAAGTTCTTTTGCTCTTTTCCATCAGAATGAAATCTGCAATTTCACATATGAACATCAGAAGGAAATTCCAGACCACCTTTTTGTTTACTAAAAACAGACTAAGAGCCCAGAAAAAAAAAAAAAAAAAAAAAAAAGAAGAAGAAGAAGAAGAAGAAAAAGAAAAGAAACAACCCACTGAATCCGACATTTAAGATTGTTCAAGTGTCTAAGAAATTGAACATTTACCTCAGCTAAAATCTAACACAAGAGCCAAAAGTAGCTAACCTAGACATTTTCTGTATGCTAAATTACAGGGATGTTTACCGTTTGCTTCAGCCAGATAATTTGTCAGCCTCGGATAATTCTGCAATCCAATCTCCTCTTCCACATACTTTACCCACAACAAAACGTAACTGTATTGGATGTCACCCATAAAAAGGTGAGAGAAAAATTCTCCAAAAAAACAAAAACAAAAGCCAGCTGTTTTGTGTCCGAATTAAAGACAACACAACATAATACAACCTTTCTCAGGCCCTCACTGATGGGAATCTCAATTCTCAACACCCAAAACTTAGATTTCTTGTTCTCAGCAACAAAACAAAAATGAAGTAGCGAAATAAAAAACACACAAAATACAACATACCTCACTAACTTCTCTTTCTTCAGCTCCATATGCAAGTGCCCACCACTGATTCGATTGAACCGAGAGTTTTCTGTCTCTAAATTTTCAGTCTTTATCTGGTGGGAATGGTACCTGATCTACCCAGATAAACCCTAAACATGAGTACCCAGAAAGTATTTTTGCAACATTCTTTTGATTCTTCACATGCGAGTGTCTGATTTGGGGGTTTGGGGAATAAAATCAGATGGGTTTCGATCTGGGTGTGAAAATCATAAAGTCTTGTCTTTTATTAGGAGTGACAACCACTCATATAAGTCATAAGTAGGGAGTAGAATTGTTAAGATTTCCATAAAGTTACTGTTTTAAATATTTTATTTCCTTTTTCTTAATGTTTATTTGCATTAATCACTACGGAGATGAACTGTAATTAGTATTTTTCTAATCATAAAATTAGAATTTGTGACCTTCTCAGGATTATGATATTGCAAAATAAAGGACTAAATAGGTCAAAACATTTGTTGACTAGAGGACCAAAATGAAAGGAATAACCAGTGGGCAATGTTTTTTATTTATTTATTTATAGAAGTGCAACTGGGACCCACAGAACTTTATGAGGTATGGCCTACGGGGGGACTGGGGACTCCTCATCAGCCAAGATTGGGAGTTTTCATTTATTGGATTTTTTAAAAAAACTAACCATGCGTTTTTTAGGAGTAATTTTTACACCCCAAATTGCTATTTACACCCTTTTTTTTTTAAGTTTTTGTAGGGGCTCGCTATAGCTGAACCCACACCCCAGACCTAATGCCTCAACTGAGAGGAGTCTGGACACCTCCACGTCACCTGACGGAGAAGTCACCAGTGGTCGGATCGGACACTCACCGTCTGCAAAGAGTCAGCTCTTAAACCCTCATGTGCCAGAGTTGGCCAAAGGACGGAGCGTGGTACCCCTCGTATGAGGACGGACCCTGGCACCTAAATCAGCTGGGAATTACGCCTATGAAGGTACAACCGAGAGGTGATATGACCGAAGGATGTCAGCCATAGAGTCAGCATGGACAGCGCATGCAGGTATAACGATCCATGTGCTGGAAACCGTTTGCAATTAAGACAATGGCAACAGCCAAGTAATTCGTGACATGTGTCACCATTTCACTGGAGGCATGTGCATGTAACCCATTCGACTGCGTGAGTCACCATGACGTCAGCCGAGCGGTTACCACGCATGACTCTCACGATCGTACTTGGAGAGCAAGTCACCCCATCACTATATAAGGTACTCTTTGCTGAAGGAAAAGGGACAGACAATCTCACCTTAAACCCTAGATCTGAGCTTTCTACTTCATTCTCTCCTTCAAGTACTGACTTGATCGTCGGAGTACCGTCCTGAACTAAATGGTCCAGTGCGGTGCTAACACGTTTGCTTCAGTGCACAGATGAAGAGCTCAGGCGAGGGAAGATCTACTCAAGTGGTTCAACCAAGTTGAAGGAAGGTGTAATCTGAGGAATTGTAGCCCCACAGCTTTCTGTGAAAGTGTAAAAATCAATTACCCTGATAAATTACTACATATTTCATTTGCCAATTTCGCTGTCGAAAAAGTTCTGTTTATCAATCCAATCCTTAAGTTCTTCTTTCCCTTTTTTTTTTCAAAAAATTGCGTTGCCAAAGTCCCATCCTAATTTAGCGTAAAAACTCAGCTAAACCACGATAATATAGTAGAAAAGACTAGGAGCCTAAGAGCCAGTAAAGAGAAAAAATTAGAGAATTTTAATTAGGCCTATTTGAAAATCCTGCTTATGTTGTCATCCTATGGGATTTGAATACTTATGTTTACATCCCGACATTGGATATTCGGACCTTTATGCCCTTATTTATTCCATTATTTACGTTATTAGTATAATGGGATTCGGTTCCTATCCCCCTACCCATGGAACACAACATTATCAAACCATTCAATTTCCGAATAAAAATCTACTTTTCAAACCACCCAATCAAAAAACTTTTATTTTACTTTCTTTTATGAATTTGGTTCGCGCATGCGGCTAAAATTTTAACTATAATTATCATGTTTATTACAGTATGTGAAATCACCGAAGTAGTAAAACAACAAACCATATTCACTGTGTAAATAACCCTCTTTTAAAGGACATGTGAACATGGTTGATTAATTTACTTTTTTTTCACCAAAGTAGTAAAACAATAAACCATATTCACTATTATTAACTTTCTTTTATGAATTTGACCCGCGCATGCGGCTCCCTAAATAATTTTAACCATGATTTTTCTTTATGTTTTCATCCTAAAATTCTAGGATGAAAACATAAAGAATATTTCCATTATAAATTACATCTTAAATTCTTTATGTTTTCATCCTAAAATTCTTTACCTTATATATTTCCATCCTAAATTCCATCCTAAATTGTTTATGTTTTCATCCTAAAATTCTTTGCATATAGGGTAAAGATATGTTGTTCCAACCACCGTGTAAGCGCCATACAAAGGATAGGCTGGTCACTTGAAGAGAATCTATGATCCGATGCGAATCATGTCGTACATGAGCTGGCTCCGTCAGATCCAGTCGAATAAGTGAAATAAATCAACCTTTATCTATTTCACTTATATATAATAATTAATTAATATTCATCTATATAATAATTAATTATTATTCATCATCCCACCGTATTTCATTTGAATAACAGATACATGCCCAAGCGACAAAGTGTTTGAACATAAACAGGAAGAAAATCAGGAAGAAAATGTGACCAATTAACCAACCAGCAAAACTACTTCTAACAAATAGTAGCTTGTTCATCTTGTTATTAAGATAGCTTTAGACTAATGGGAGGATCATTGAATCCGGTGGAATGTATGGCTAAGGCAATATTTGCATAAAAAAAGTCAGCATAAATTCCAATTGAAGGAAGAACAGACGACTTGCCACGCGCTTTCTTTTATTGAAAAATCGTCAGTTGCGCAAAGTTGTTAAACTGGTCCATAAGAGCTGAACCAAGAAAAATACTAGAAATAGCATAATTATGCGATGAGGTTGAACCAATCCTTCACGGAGCGGCCTATTATAGACCGATGCGAACATCACGAACTGTCCCGTAACAAAACCAACCATCGCTGCTACCCGTCTCTGGTTGTCTTTTATGAAGATTTGTCTTTTATACTGAAAGAAGCTGGTTACAACCAATAAATAGCAGTTCATACCTATGGTGGTTATGGTCATAAATCCACAAAAGAGTCCGGCTCCAATCGCTGAATTGAGTATTTTGTTCACTAGGAACAGTAAAAATGCTTTCATTTGCATATGGAATCTCCTTAGTATTGCAGGTTCGTGCAGATAGATGTCTTTATCTATCTGACGCAGTGGAATTAATACCCACTGTATATTTTTCCTCCTTTCTTGTAAGTGGAATGGTTTTCTATACGATATATGGTAAAGATTTTTGGGATGAAAACATAAAGATTATTTACATCTTAAATTCCATCCTAAACTTTTTATGTTTTCATCCTAAAATTCTCTGCCTATAGGGTAAAGATTTTTTGGATGAAAACATAAAAAAATGTTTCCATCCTAAATTATTTATGTTTTCATCCTAAAATTCTTTATCTATAGGGTAAAGATTTTTGGGATGAAAACATAAGTAATGTTTCCATCCTAAATTCTTTATGTTCTCATCCAAAAATCATTGATCCAGCAATCATGGTTAAAAATTTTAAGGGAGCCGCTGCGCGGGCCATATTGATAAAGGGAAGTTAAAAAAAAGTGAATATGGTTTATTGTTTTACCACTTTGGTGACAAAATTGTAAATTAATTAACCATGTTCACGTATCCTTTAAAAAGGGATTATTTACACAGTGAATATGATTTATTATTTTACAACTTCGGTGATTTCACATAGTGAATATAAGTATTCTAATTATGGATAAATGGCCTTTTGGATATTATTTGAAAGACAGGATGTAATCATAAGTATTCAAACTCTATAGGATGGAATCATAAAGATATTATTGATGCAGGATGTCTAATTAACTCCCCAAAAAGTTAAAAGAAAAAGGTAGAATGTTATGGACATGAAGAAGTGAGTTTTCGGCATAGATTTTTTTTGGTGTTAGTCTGGGCTAGGGATGAGTACTCATTTTGGTTCAATATCGTGTGTGATTATTTATGGTATAAGTTTGCATGTGGCAGAAAAGTGACTAATATTATATAGACTTCTTGGATTAGGGCCAATTGAAAGAGTTGGTAAATTTGAAGAACTAGAATATTAGTAGCCCAAAGTAAAAAGGTGATACCTTAAGGGGTTGATTGTAATTCACTTTTCTAATTTTTCTTTTTTGGATGAATAGATAGAAAATTTTATTCCAACTATGCTATTGTCGATACATTGGGATAAGACGCCGACAACGGGCGAAGGCCTAACGAAGCTCACCTATCACAACCAGACTTCAACCTACTGAACAGAACACAGTTAGAGAGCCAGAAACATAAAGAAACTATACTATCGCCTAAGATAAAGGCCAACAAATGCCAAAGAAACAGGACATAGTGTGCACCAAACATAAACAACAACAAAAACTAAAATAGAACAATAACAGAACCCATCTAATACTCAATCACTAAGGGTACGAGAAAAAAAATACTAACTAAACTAAATGCAACCCAAAGAAACCACCATTGACGAAACCATCGTAGAAATAGTCGGACCACTATAAACTTGCCAAACCACTGCAAAACAGCCGGCCCCCACAATCAACAAGCCGGACCACCACAGGAAACAAACAAAAAAAAACCCAACCACTCCAGTAACTGATCCGCGCTTCTGTCCTAGGCAAAAAGAGCATATCCGAAATCACCACAATCAAGACACATGCAAACATCGATAACAATGAGAGCCGATTGGGTCAAGCGGGGAAGGAAAGCTCGAGGAAGGGAGCCCGACCCAAATGGAAGAAGGAAAAGGGAAAACAGAACCGAGGGGGGCAATCGGGTAGCGGGAGAAGGCAATTACTTAGGTGGGGAAGGGGAAAAGGAAACGCTCTAGTTGAAACATTGATAATCTCGAATCTCACATTATTAGGATCTGTTTGGTTATAGAAAAAATGATGGAGAATGTAAGAAAGAGGAGGAAAAACACGATAGTTTTTTAATGTTTGATGAGCTTAAAAATGGTATAGAAAGTGTTAGAAAGTATATTTTCTTGTACAACTCATTTAAGCATGGTTACATAGGTTTCACTTTCTTATAAAAAACACATAAAATTTTATTTTCTTGTGAAAATTATCTACTTCATATTGTGCCCACAATTTTCCCTTTCTGATTAGGATTCATATTGTATGTCAAGGATAAGTTAATAACTATGTCTCTTGCAAGATTCTTATAAAACTTTTCAGTTTAATCAAGCACATAGAAGTAATATAAACTTTCTTTTCACTATTTTTTCTTTTACTTCACTCTCTCATACTTTCCTGCATAAATTTCTTTCAATCAAATGGACCCTTATAAAAAGCTTTCTAAAAATTACTGCGTAAAAGCTACTCTTCTTCTCATTGAGATGAGAAGATAACCTCCATTACAAAATAGGTGATCGATCTATATGATTAAAAAGGGTAAAATGACAATTAGTTTTTGCATTAATTGTTTATTAAGTTTAGGAGTGGAAGAATTTGAACCGTGTGAGGTTTTAGGCTCGAGTTGATTAAGCAGCATCAACGTATCATTTTATTATTTAACTCACTAAGCTATTCTGTGATCATATCCCTAGTAACATAGTAATACGAATGGAAAAACCAAAAACAAAGAGAGAGCCCTCGAAAATTAGGTACTCCATTTGTTTCAAATTTCTCGTCCATTATTTGGCATCCGTCACTTTGAATATACTCATATTTTTCTATTTACATCGTCATCTTTTTAAGAGGTTTATATTAGTGAAAATGGACAAAAAAAAACTTGAGAGAGTGAGAATTACACTTTGTTCCGTGTACTGGGCCAAACATATAAGATGGGTGTTCCAGAACTTTGGGCTTTTCTCAATTGTTATATGGTCCGGCCCTCGTTATTCGGGATGGCTTATCGACTTCCAGTTGCTATCCCTTTTAGCTACTTGTTTGTTGTGTTTTGGGCTGCAAGCCTGCAAAAGTGCCGATTCGAGTCCAAGTTGAGAATTTTCAGATTTGTTCATTAAATTTTTAAGTGAATTTAAGTCAAGTTGGTCTACGTCTGAGTCGCCCTCGAAAATGTTCACCACGCTTAATGAGTAAAAAATATTACTATTTATACTCTTATACAAGTATAGAACTTCATAAGTTTATACTGGTACATTTAAAAGTTTATAAAATGGTAAATGTTAAAAGTTTATACATTTCAAGGTCATATGTGAAATGCTTTTTAAGATAATACATTGTAGGTTTGTAAGCCCTAATCGAGTCAAATACAGTTAGGTTTAAGGTCAACTCATTTGTTAAACGAGTTTGAAATTGAGGCTCAAATTCTGTTTGTTTAGTTTCCAAATCAAACAAGCCTTTACTGAATCGAAACAAATGACCTAGTTCATATACATCCCTAGTTGTGTTGGTTCATCTGAAAAATATACTTTCAAGTAAGGGTGCCCAGCGGATCACCCGATCCACCAAACCGCCCAATCCACAACCGAACCGATCCGCAACTAGATCACTCACAAACAGTTGCGGATGTTGAAAATGAAAATCCGCCATGAGCGGTTTGACCGGAACCACCAAGAGCCGGTCCGTGGACACCCTACTTATGACAAGTAATATAATTAACTTAGAGAGATTCATGGGAGTTGGTTCTTACATGTTGACTTTATGTTTTTACATGTTTATGGGCTCTCATCCGTATGTTTTTACAAACCATCAAACCAATCCGCAACTGATCTGCTCAATCCACAACCACATCACTCACGGACAGTTGCGGATTTTGAAAATGAAAATCCGCCATGAGCGGTTCTGTTCTGATTCCAACTGGAACCGCAAAATACCGGTCCGTGGACACCTCTACTTTCAAGTATATACAGAGTTAGTAAAGCTAAAGGTGGGGCTGATGAGGCATGGACCGAATAGTGGGAGAAGGCCCAATTAAAGCTAAAAAAGGGGTTGAAGATGCATGGGCCAACTAGTGGAAGAAGGCCCATGAGACCCATGATCATTGGGCTGAATGGCCTCCAGCGGATCGGACTAAAGCATTGCACAAAATTTAACCAACAATTCTCACTCCTTAGACTTACAGCATCCTTAATTCCTTATCAGACTCAATAAATATTGGACTAAATTTAACCTCAAAAACACTTTTTATATTTTTTTTGTCACATTGTATATTTGTATACATCAGTGGGGGGTTAACAGAGGACTAAATGGCAGTTGGCCCAGCGGTATTTCCTGGCTCTCTCTCATAAGATATGTCACTTTTTTCAAAAACTCACAGAATCAAGCTTTCTTTTCTAACTTTACTATATTAATCTATTCTCTCTTTCTTCTTCTACTTTTCTATTCAAATATCTTTCTAAATTTTTTTCTTCTCATTTTTTTTAGTTTTAAACAAATAATTTTTTTTTACTCTTACTCGTATTCTTATCTTTCTAGTATATTTTAATGTTACCTATCCCGTAATTTTAATTGGAAAGTAAATTGTCATGGTTTAAAATTATTCTTAATTTTCTATGAATCAATCAAAAAAATTGGCCACTATTTGCAAAAAATTATTATTACTGGTGTAGTATGTGCAATTTATTGCTTTGGCAAATAAATACTCCTACAAAATAAGAAAGGGACTAAATGTAGTATTTTATTAATTGAACATATAACGTAAAATACTAGTTGTTAGAGCAACCCCTACAGACTCCACAAATGCCTCTCCAAGCCATTTTACCAACGAAAATCCCCAAAAAATGCCCTCCAGGAGACTGCATAAAAAGATTGGTAAATTATGTTTGTGAACAATAGCTCCCTATTTAGACCTCTTTTTAGGGAGCCACTATTCACTCCCTACCCATTTTTAATTCTTTTTTGTCTTTCTTTCTCTCTCCTCTCTCTCCTCTTTATGTGTATAATATATATTATATGTATTACTTTATATTATTTAATTGGTATAGAGAAAGTAATAGAGAGATTTGTTGGAGTGTTGAAAGAGATGTGAGTGAGTAAAACACTGTTCACTAATCTTTTGAGGGAGGATTTGTGTTGTTATTGTTAGGGATGCCCTTAAGTGAATAGTGACTTGCTTAAAGAAAAGAGGCACTGTTGTAAAAACAAAGTAAATAAAGGTTTTGTTGAGGCTCATGCAGCAAAGTTTTGTGGTATTTGACTTGCTATAATAGTTACAAGTGGTTTTGTTCTTCCCGATGAGGCTCTTAGTCTTATGTCAAGAAATTAGAAAGCAAAATCGAACCTTGTAGGACTGACAGGAAATTCTATTCGCAATCCCCTATTTTCTCATTATCTCACGTCCAAAAAATCTTAAGTAGGCGTGTGAGGCTCACTTTGACCCCACTTTAAAGAATCCAAATCATCTATTTTGCAAACAATAATGTATAGATCATTCCTGCAAAAAATAATAATAATAATAATAACAAGTTGATCAAATATCGTTAAATTTCTCATTTCTATTCAAAACAAGAAGCAGTTGAATTTTTTAATCGACCATTGTTTTCAACACAAATTAAACACTTACCATTCCTGCAAAAAAAAAAAAAAAAAAACCCCCTTAAGAAGGCGTCTGAGGCTCACTTTGGCCGCACTTTAAAGAATCCAAATCATCTATTTTGCAAACAGTAATATATAGATCATTCCTTCAAAAAAAACAAACAAGTTGATCAGATATCGCTAAGGTTCTCATTTCTATTGAAAACAAGAAGCGGTCGAATTTTTAACCTACCATTGTTTTCAACACAAGTCAAACACTCATCGAAATCAGATGAACTTAATTTTTTGCTCTAATGATCTACACATATTTTTTCTATAAGATAGACGGAGTTGATCAGATATCGCTAAGTTTCTCATTTCTATTGAAAACAAGAAGCGGTCGAATTTTTAACCTACCATTGTTTTCAACACAAGTCAAACACTCATCGAAATCAGATTAACTTAATTTTTTGCTCTAATGATCTACACATATTTTTTCTATAAGATAGACGGTTTGGATAATTAAGGTGGGTCCAAATTAGGCTCAACACACCTTCTTAAGGTTTTTGGATGGGTACTCCCATGCAGACAGAGCCGGTTCTGACATTTTGGAGGCTAAAAGTAAAAATCAAAAGGAGGCCTTTTTCAAAATCTTAATGAACAAAATGTAAGTAGGTAAATTACACTTCCAAAAACAAATACTAGTATTCATCAATAAGAGATACTAACCCAAAAAACAATAACCAAACATTCCAAGATTTCAAACTCGTTACTAAAATATCACTAATCGTAAAATTTATATAAAAAAAATCCGAACCTTACAAGATTTTAAAAGCATTATCTAAATATAAATAATCTTTTGAGTTTGAAATTGAGTTTTATATACAATTTTCATTTTTTTTTTTTTTAGTATTACGAAAGATACCCAGGGTACTAAAATATGGGGGCCTTTAAAATTTGTATTTTTTTAGGGTCTAAATCAACCGCAACACTTGTTTTAACTCAGTACCGACTCTACATGCAGAATATTGTGTCTGGTGTTGTATTTTGATGTTGTGTATGTAACACTAGTCGGGAGGGAGGGGTGTGGAGTATAGAATTTCCCCCCAAAGCTTGTTCGATAGGTTTTTGCCATTAGATAAAAAAGCACAGAAGTACAACTTATCCTGATAGGTTTTTGCTTTAAACTGTCCTTCCAATTGATAAGATAAAAAGAGTACGTGTTGATTAGTTTCACATGATGCGCACAATCTCAAATACAGTTCATGCTCACGTAAGTAAAAGACAACTTTGTCTTCTTTTGTCCAACGTAAGTACAAACTAAGGAGACAAGTTCAGAAAAATTTTAATGCCCTTGGGATATGGTTGAACACAAATCTCACTGGAAGACCCACAAACCCAATTAGAGCATCCGCATTTGATGCTGGTTAAAAATGTGTTATATGATACAAAGTGTTAAAAGTGAGATCCAAAAATTATGTGTTAGAGAATTGTTTGATAGTGAATGAAAAAATGATCCATTTGGTATTGTTAGGGGTGTTGTTAAAGTTAAAAGAATAATTGAAATGGGACCCACTCCCTCTTCCTTCTCTGTTTTTTCTCTCTTCTGTCGTGTACCTGACCTCTCCTTTATCTCTCTCTTCGCCTCTCTCTCTCTCATCTCTCATGTGCCCTAGGGTACACTCCACAATAAACAAACTTCCTAAAGCATTTTGTGTAGTGATGACCTTAAAGTGCTCAAATTGTTGATTTTGCAGTAAAAATTCTGACCCTAAAGTGATCTACAGTGATCAAATGCGGATGCTCTTAGTTAGTGAAGATTGTAGGGGCCCAAAAATAACAGAGGAAAAAGAAATAGGTCTGTGTGGGAACACTAACTTAGGCCCAATTTCACTAACTCAAAAAGCCAAAAGTCAGCTTATGGCGTTTTTCGAGACAGGTCATCCCCTCACAATACATCACATAAAAAATCATAAAAAGCCAACGCTTATTTTGAGCTCTCACATAAAAAAACTAAAAAGCCAAAAAGTATAAAAAAAAAAAAAAAAAAAACCAAGTTGACACACCCCCTTGGTACCGAAATATTTCTTTTAAATTTCGTTTAGAATCACTCTTGTATGATTTCCCGTATTTAAAAAGAAACTTAAAGTTCCATTTTGAAAAATTGGTATTTATTTCCTAGATGATTGAACTATGAATTTTTGGGAGTATTATGAGTGGTTAATTTTTGAAGAGTTTTAAATTGATTGATATTTTTGAGTGCCACCTCATATTGTAAATCTTAGTTTTGTTTTTGTAAATCTTAGTGGGACAAAAGTATCAAGTGTACATGTGCAAGTATGACCCAAGTATCTAAGAATACAAATTTAAGATGTTGGAGGGTGTTACGTCCATTTGCAAAGCGAATTGATATTGACATTCCTATTTCTCTATTAATTTTGGCTTTATTTATAAAGTGCAAGAGTAATTTTACCTAATATAGACAATAAAAAATATCGTCAATAGAGAAAAGGGGAATGTCAATGTCATTTCCCTCGCAAAAACATATCTCAGTCCGACAATGATACTTGATACAGAAAAATGTCTTTTTTTGTATATTGTCTTCTACAGTATTTTTATACTCTACGAGACAAGTTATTCTCTCGCAATATATCAACCCAAAAATTCAAAAAAAAAAGACAATAAAAGACTGTTTAATGAATAAGACAAAAGAAATGTCTTCCGGTTCAAAAAAAAGGAAAAAAAAAAAAAAAAGGCAGGCACATTACCTGATCTTAGTATAATGTTATGTTTAGTCAAAATCGTTGCCGAGACGGTAGAAGATTACAATACAAATTTAAGAGTTGACCCAAAGTCAAATTTCCATGAGAATACTCAAGTAATGACCTTAGATTTGTATGCGAGCTAATGTCAACTATTTGCTTTCTTTCGGAATCTTAATCACAAAGAAGTTACGTTTTGGACTTTGATATGAAATCCTAAGATACTTTATAAGACCATGAAAGAAATACTACTACTAACGATGCGACCGGTAACGTGTCCATGTCCTAATTTTAAGAAATTATGCTTTCTAGTGCCGTGTCCGTGGCTCATTCTCTGTATTTGTACTTCTTGGAAAACATTATCAAAAGCAAAGTAATATACCACATACTAGACCAACGGGTCAAGTTTAGGATATGCAATGAGAGCAAACAGAGTGGCAATAAATTCTTGGGGTCACTGGGAGTTATGCTGCCAGTAACGTATCCATATCCTAATTTTAAGAAATTATTCCTTCACCCCGGTAACTCGGTAACGTGTCCATATCCTAATTTTAAAAAATTATGCCTTCAAGTGTCGTGTTTGTGGCTCATTCTCCGTATTTGTAGTTCTTAGGAAAACATTATCAAAAGCAAAGTAATACTTATACCACATACTAGACCAACAGGTTAAGTTTAGGGTATGCAATGAGAGCAAACAGAGCGGCAGCAAACTCTTGGGATCACTGGGGGAACAGGGGATGGTGTTGTTCCTTCAGGGACGGCATGAATTCTAGGCCGATCACGGCTGTGGTCGGCCATGGACGGCTCAAATTTGTTCTGCAGCGGACGGTTTAGATTTGTTTGGACAAAATGTGATCTGAGCCGTCCATAGCATCCATGTTGTTTCCGAAGGGACATCACCAACCCCGTGACCCCCATTGGGGGTTATGTCCGGTCGTTACCTCAGGGCTCCAGAATTAGTCGGAGGTGTGCCCAAACTGGCCCGGACATCCGGTTAATAAAAGAAAGAAAAAAAAGAAAAAGAAAAAGAGCATTTGGTGAGGAACAAAGTGCCTTTTATCAAGAAATGTGAGGCATACCATGGTATTCTGTGAACAAAAGAACAAGAAACAAATTAATTCACTAACCAGATTCAATCTGGAAGAAACTTGGATAAACTTTAATTCTGTAAATTTCCAACTTTTGATTTCAGATGAGCAGTAAAATGTAGAAAACTATTTTTCTGTACAAAGGCCTATCTCTAGACTAATTCTTCCTGTGCCCATTCAACAGATACCTAAACTGTACCTACCCCATATGAGCAATTTCAGAGAGAACTTTCAAAGGAGACCTGAGATAGAGCAGACTTATTATTAACCAGTCCAGAAACTGCTGCTAGGCCTTGAAGCATCTTGATTACTTCAGAAGTATCGTCGAGATAGTATTTTGCCATACTCGGTTTCTGACCGACAGTGCACGCGAAAACTTCCGCTGTGGCAGGCAATGAGGGGTTGGAAACGGATCTCGCAATTGACTCAAACATGTCCTCGTCTGATCTGTCGTCGCCTATGCATAAAACGAAATCTGGTAGCTTTCCCCTTGTTCGCATGGTTTCGATGAGACTTTCCACCACTACTCCTTTGCTTACGCCCTGCAATCAAGAGCAACACAAATAAAGGACCAATGACATAAGATCTCTAGAAAAACCAAACAATACCCTGTGGAATTCTTTGTTCCATGGACTCGGATGCATGTGCGTGTCTAATGTTGGATCCTTGATTAGGGATCAGAAGTATGGGAAAAATTCCAAATTTTTGGACAATTATCATATTTTCATCCGGAAAATAGCATTTTGGAGGTGCAACAGGGCAATTCGAGCATACTATGGGATATTCATTCGTCGTTTCAGTGGTAAACAAGAATTTACAAATATACTTCACGCGAATATCTAACCAAACATGCGAGACACATATTCCATACCCTTACGAAGGTGGAAGTCAATGATCGCGACCATCCAAATATTTTCCCAATAAATTACATTTGTCACATCCATTTTGAAATCTTTAAAAACAGTCCTAGTCATCCAACAGACAGCCAGAGTACATCCATATCCCAGCGCCATTTGTGAAACAAAAAGAGACGCCCAGAACATTTCAATACAAAAAAAAAAAAAAACATATCCTTATGCACCTCAATGGATAAGGAGGGAAACGAATCTAGCTAGCCGGCCGCCTTCAGAGATTTTTTTTACTTATTGTCTCCTGATATGGTGTTAGTATCCATTACGTGTTACTTAAGAAAAAACTATGCAAGAAATTGTTAGTAAGCTGCTTACCTGTGGTTTGACTTCAACAATGTTTTGGCCTCTTTTAACAACCACAGGGTCATTAGCAAGAACACTCTCAAGGTGATCAAGAAGCTCTTTTGCCTGCCACATTCCAAAATCCGGGTCGGCTTCTTGATGGTGCCAAACAAGAGCACTTTCCTTCTGCTCTATAAATGACCCATCCGTCGCCTCCGTGTAGTGCTCCATCACGGGTAGCGCAATCTTCTTCCAGTCGAAATCCATTGCCAACATACACGATTCCCATGGCAAATCCTTCCTCCACCTATAATGGAAAAGAAACCAACCAAATCAGAGATAACATACAGGATTACAGAAAAATGAGATCAAAAGCAATCTTTTTTGCATTGAACTTATATTCTGCACATGTTTTCTACAAGAAAATTACGTATTTCAAGTCATTTTCCAGCAATCTTTTTTGCATTGAACTTATATTCTGCACATGTTTTCTACAAGAAAATTACGTATTTCAAGTCATTTTGCAGCACCAACAATGAATATTACAAACAAAAACTATACCAAGTACGAAAATCAAAGGTATTGCAAAACTAACAGAAATTTTGCACAGAATTTAGATCAAAAGCAAATTTTTGAACAGAACTTTCATTCTGGATGTGTTTTGTGTATGAAATCATGAAAACTAATTTGCTCCATTCATAGGGGTAAAAAAAGGTTACCTAGTAAAGAATCCATGTTCAGCAGAAAGGCCGAGTTTCTCACAGGGAGAAAACCACTTGCTGAGACAATCCTTTCCTCTGCCACTCACAATGAAAACAACATTCTGCGGATCATTGCACAACCCATTCAAGACTTTAATAACCTCGTCGCTTGGAGACTTATCAACAGAACCCTGAGGCATCATAGTACCGTCGTAGTCCAACAAAATCAGCCGGCTGTTCTTAGTCTTGTTATACGCAGACACAATGTGTTCCACCGCGAGTTTCCTGAAATTAGGACCGAGAGCCACAACCCTGAACCCCAAACCAAACCCGATTCCCCAACACCTCTTCCGATAATGCTCCCTACAAGCCCTCTCCAGGTCTTGGTCGAAACTCTTAGCCCAATAAGCCACATCATGAGAACTAATATACTTGTAGTGCTTTTCGTGGCGCAATTGTTTCTCCGATTCTGGCATTGTGATTGCTGAATTCATAGCATAGGACACAGCATCGATGTTCCACGGGTTGACCCGGATTGCCCCACTGAGAGACGGTGAGCACCCGATGAATTCGGACACAATGATCACACTCTTCCTGGGCACATCAGAGCCTTCAATCCCCAAGGCCTTGTCTAAATCAGGGCTTCCTTGTCTGCAAACCGTATACGTATAAGGCACTAAATTCATCCCATCCCTCACAGCATTCACCACAACACACTCAGAAATGGCATAGTAAGCAACCTTATCTTGGGTCGAGACGGGTCCGTTCACAAACACAATCGGGTCATAACCCGGTTCACCGTACTTCAAATTAACCTCATTCGCAACTCTATCGATCTCATCTTGAACTTCCTGGATATCTTTGCCCCGGCTCCGAGCCGGGTTCACAATCTGAACCAAAACCACCTTCCCCCTCAACTCAACATGCTCTTCCAACAGATTCCCCATCGCCAAAAACTTCAAACTGATACCTTTAAACATATCCATGTCATCCACACCCAACATCACAATTTTCCCCTCAAATTTCTCCTTCAATTCCTTCACTTTCTTGGCAGTGTAAGAAACAGACATAACAGATTCAAGCAAACCCATATGAATCCCAACTGGTAAAATCTTGATACTAACAGTCCTACCATAATATTCTAACCCAATATACCCCCTTTTGGATTTGTAATCCAAACCCAACATTCTGCTACAACAAGACAAGAAATGCCTTGCGTAATCAAACGTGTGGAACCCAATTAAATCACAATTCAAGAAACCCCTTAGAATCTCGTCTCGAACGGGCAATGTCCTGAAAATCTCAGAAGATGGAAATGTATTGTGGAGGAAAAATCCTAGTTTGATCCTGTTAAACTTTCTTCTCAAGAGAGTAGGAAGCACCATTAAATGATAATCGTGTATCCAAACATAATCCTCATCTGGGTTTATAACCTCCATAATCGTATCCGCGAATACTTTATTAGCGGACACGTAAGCCTGCCATAAACCCCGGTCGAATCGATGATTCGGGGTTAATGGCAGCATGTAATGAAACAAAGGCCACAAGTAGTGCTTACAAAAACCGTGATAGTAATTATTCTGGACATCGGGGGGTAAAAACGTCGGAACACACCGAAACTTATCGAACAGCAATTGAGAAACCTCGTCTTGTTCAGAAACTTCAATATCGGCTTTTAAACATCCGATGTAGATCACTTCGACGTCGTTCGGGAACCCGTCTTTCAGCTGGAGGTACAAAGCGTCTTTATCCATTTCAAAACACCACCGTGATGAATTAACGACGCCGCCGCCGGCGGAGGACTCGTCACGGCGGTGGGTCTTCACCGGAAGTTGGTTCGACACGATGATCCTCCGTTCTTGACTGGTCGACGAAACGACGTCGGAGTGGGAGTCCGTTTTTTCACCGGCGGCGTCGGCGTCATTGAAGTCGGATATGATACCTGGTACAGTCATGACTCTGGGAATCCGGGTTCGATCGGGTCGGAGGCAGTCGTCGAGGTTTAGAAGATTGAAACAAGATCTAGAAAGCATAATGAGAAGGGAAAAAAACAGAGGGGAAAATTGTGAAGAATTTAATGGGAATTGGTGTGAATATTACCGGTGGGTGTTACATATAAGGAGTGTGCACTTCATGAGGGAAATGGATACCCAGGATTTAATACATATACGATTGGAAATATTTTTATTTTTAGTCTATATTTATAATAATTTATATATATATATATATAAGGAAACTGTGTTTTTGGTACAAGGAAGGAAGGTGGTGAGGATAAGAACGAAGGGAGGAGAGAGAGAGAGAGAGAGAGAGAGAGACCGACTTATGGGAATGTGGGACTAGGTAATTGGGGGGAAAAATTTGGGTACCTACTGGGTATCACGCGGCCGAGAATACGTGATATCTGAACGTGCATTCGTACTTTCTAAAAGTGTATTGGACGGGTGAAATTAAAACACTCTCTCTCCTCTATCTCTCTCTTTTTCTCTCTCCACATCCTGACCTGCCAAAATCAAATGTACAACCTAGATGCACCGAGGGATAGCACACGGTACCCTCCCGGCACTCAAAAATCTCTCGTAATTGGGGTGGGTGTGGACGGCTAGGATTGACTTTTGGTATTGGATGGATGATGATGGTGATCATCATCAATGAGGTTTTTGCTTTTTTGAGTTTTTTTCCTTCTACCAACTGTAACCGACCCCTTCACTCTCTCTCTTTTTCTAAACATATGTGCAAGTAAATGTGTGGTGGATAATTACGCTTTGTACCCTCAAAGTTTTTTCTGGTTTTTACTTTGGCACTTAGAGGCTAGAGCATCTCTAACTCATACTCTTAAATCTTCTAACCCATTCTCTAAGACTTATCTATTTGAGAGGAGGTAGATTTAAACGTTTAAATGAATTTAGATTTTAATTCAATTTTAAATGCATTTAAATATTTCAAAAGTAATACAAATTTAGCTTTTAATGAAGATTTTAACCTTTAAATGAATTTAGCTTTTAATCAATACGATTAAATTTTAAAACAAGACTTGTGTTCAATGTATTATGATAAGAAAATTAAGTTTGTAAAACCATATTTTGGAGTGAAAACGAAAAATCGTTGAGTTTTGAAAGAAATTAGAGGCTTGTGGTTGAAGTAGAATGAATAGTAACATGCTATAAATTTACCTTCTGAATATAAAATATTATTTTGATCATCTATTTGAGAGTAGTGTGTTGGAAAAGTATTTTCGGTATTCTTAGACTACAAGTTGTCAGATTAGTTGATGTATGAGGAGAATTGACTTGTGAGATAATACTAAACATACTTTAGCGGAAACAACCTTAATGTGTTTTTTCCCTCGTACTTGTATAAGATTGTTGTCAAAGTGCGCCAACTAAAACTGACATGGGGCCCAACCTTTTTCTCATAGTAAATCACTCTGGGAAGAATTTGTAGAGCCCCACCCCCCC
>JAXBDA010000721.1:0-73558 GCA_036023075.1 Gaultheria prostrata | reverse complement strand
TGTAATATTTTGACAAATACTTATTTCGATATGGTTGTATTATGGTGACGTCACTTTTGGTTGGATGATTTGATAACTCTTATGAAATCTTTTTGATAAAAGTTTTACTTATTTAAATTATGGTCCTAAAAATCGGGGCGTTACATATATTACTCAACTTTTTAAAAATTTAAACTCCGTATTATTTGCGACAAACACTTTATTTGTTTGATTTGGTTGAAATTGAAGTTTAGCTTCCAAAACTTTGTTATGTTAAATTCAATATCAAATTTTTGGAACTGCAAATTTATATTATGAAAAATTCTCATTAGTAAAAGAAAGGAATAGAGAAAGTTGAAGGACCTGAGCACTAATTCCGGAGATGAGGCCAATGGTCTCGAGCCAAGCACAGCACCATGCTGCAAACGGTCCCCATCTGGGTCCAGCCAAATGAGCAGTCCAAAAGTAAAGGGAACCTGTTGTCTGCATTAATTAATTAATTCCTAAAATCAGCTCATTCAATTCCCTTACAAAACCAATATTTATGAAATACTTTTTTAATTAATGCTCACGTTGGTAAAATAAATCAACATGCAGTATTGGTGAAATAGTGTAGACTTTATTAAAAAATATTATGGTTAGTTAATTACACCTTCTGTCCCAATAAGACAAAGAAGATGACCGGCTCTTAATTTTTGTTTTCACACTGTTGTAGAAACTAGAAACTACCCAAAGTAGGGCATTTCTGGCATTTTTAATCCCGGCATTTTAATTAATGCCGGAAAAAACCACTATTACCGGGGATTCAAAAAATGCCGGAAAAAAAGTAACTTTTACCGGCGTTTATTTAAAATAATGCCGGTAAAAATCGAATTTCCCACTAAAACATTACCGGCGTTTTTGTTAATGCATGCACGGTGAAGGTTTGGAATATGCATTTGCCCTTTAGTTTGTCCTCTACCGAAATGTGATCGGTTTATATACCGATGGATGCCTAATCGAACTAGTAGTTTTTTGAAAGAATTTACTTCTGTTGGATACTTAAAATACAAACAGTTCTGATCACCATTGTGGGCTCGAGATGGGCCCACAACAGCCTAAAATTAATGAACCCATTGGAGGATAGGTTGACTGGACGGTAACTTGGTCCCTCTTGAAGTATATTTTTTTACTTCGCCCCACGGCCGATAGAAATTTATACTGTAATATGAAGAAGTACAAATAGAAAAAGTAATGAGATTTAAACATACTGGGAAGGAGGAGCAAATTTCAGCCATGGCAAGTCCAACAAACCAGGTGAAGAAGGTTACGACAAGCCATCCCCATATCAAGCTTGCAGGCCCTGCATATAGCAAGCTTTGTCCATATAGAGGTGTTCCGGTGAACACTGCCATACAAGAGAATGTAATTGCTAGTGTCTTGAAAAAGCTCTGCAACAATACAAAACCAACCATCCAAAGACAAAATTAGTTCTAATTTATGTTGGGTCCCGTCCCGTAGGTGTTGGGTCTACTTCGGCAGGTGTGTTTGGGAGCCGGTAGCCCTTGAGCCTTACCATGCCGTGCTCGTTTCATTTGTTAGTAGATTTGATTTTCATTCCTGTCTTTTGATCTAATCATTACCCGATGGCGTTGTTATGGAATATCTTGACGTTTTAAAAAAAAAAAAATTCTAATATATGTTGGGTTAATGTTTTATGGATTTCAAACAAATCTGAAAACTAGAAACAAAAATGATACTAAAAAATTTTAAAGTATGGTTTAAAAATTTCTTGAATTTATACTGTATTTCATTTTCTTGAATAATACTAAATTAACAACCTTTAAAATTAAAGGGGTAATCTACATCAACTTCCCTTGAGATTTCAGAGTAAAAGTCACTAAACCTTGAGTCTTACTGATACAGGACTAACCCGGATTTTAGGGGCTTAAAGCGAATATTGAAAATGGAACCTTTATTGCTTGACTATGACAAGGGACGCCCAAATTAGGAGGGGCATTAGCAAAAGATGTTTGTCGACATATTGGTCAACTAACTACAAGCAGTGGAATTAAAATAAGAGTACCAGTCTTAAGGAAGGAAAATAATTACAATTATTAAGCTGAATAAAATAAGGGAAAAGCTTTCGTGATGCTCTTTACAAGCTGTCAATTAATAGCAGCTTCCATTTACACACTATGGGAGGAACGTAACATGCAAATTTTTCAAGGTAAAGCTAGGGATGTGGATGGGGTGTCTCTAGCCATTTTCAATTCCATTAGAGCCAAGGTCAACTCTTGGTCGGCCACCAAATTTTCAGCCCTGAATAGAAAGTTGTGTGAAGATTGGCTTTTAGACTCTAGGGTTTTTGCTGTTAACCATTGCCCATAGAGTCTGCTTTTGATGTA
The DNA here is from genome assembly GCA_036023075.1 of Gaultheria prostrata. Lineage (NCBI taxonomy): Eukaryota > Viridiplantae > Streptophyta > Magnoliopsida > Ericales > Ericaceae > Gaultheria > Gaultheria prostrata. The sequence continues at coordinate 71,192 of JAXBDA010000721.1, read as the reverse complement.
TATGGTTTGATTTTTGGTCTGTTATAGTTTTTGTTTTGACGTATTCGTTCCAGGGGTATGCCCTTGTTGATTCTTTGTAGCTTCTTAGTCGTTGTTCATTATAAAATTTTACTTACCAAAAAAAAAAAATTAATAATTATCTTACTGAAGTGTTCAACGTGGTTTATCTTAAAAAATCTGTAATAATTTATCAAGCCCGCCAATGAGCCTTTTTTTTTGTTTTTGGTCAATTAAATTTTATTAGAATTAACCAATTACAAAAACCAAGGGGCCAGGAGATGTAATTAAAACGTAACAAATAAATTTTTAATTCCATTTTTCTTAATTTATACTGTTCCTAGAGTGCTTTTAACAAATCAAATAGAAGAGGACTCGAATACTTGGCGTCATTCAATATCTTCCAAAACAAGGTCTTGTTCTTAACAACCTTTAAAAAAAACAATGAATATATGTCATGCTAAACTCAGCCCGAGCTTAATTGACCATGTTTTAAAAAATATCTAATAATTTATCGAGCCCAACAATGAGGTCTTTTTTGGTTACTTAAATTTATTAGAGCAACCAACAGGATCGGCTCTGAGATTCTTGGAGCCTAAGACGAATTTGTGAGGAGAAAAAAAATATTCTTATAGAGAGGGAAAAGAAAAGTCTTAAGACTAACTTGAACCATGTAGGTATTGGATAGCAAACTAAGTATTTCCGTTGAGGTAGCTATAACTCATTTGTTATATAAGTGCTATATTAAATATCTATTACATACTTATTTGGCTATACCTCTTTGAATGACGTCTTTACTTAGGACCGGCCCTGACAACCAACTACAAAACGCCAAGAGGCATATTGTAAAAGTGTTTGGAATGGAAACATCATAAGCGTGTCCCAAGCAAAAACAGATTTCCAACCTTTTCGAAATATGAAACTGACAACGTTAATAAGCTAGCTAGGAGTAATTGACTTGAGATAACAAGTTTAATTATAAGTGTATATGCCTGATTAAAAACAATTGTAAGGGAAAAAATTTGTACTACGTACTGGGATTAAGTTTCCGAAGTTGAGATCACATACGGAGAAAATGAGTTCAACGACGCCACCCGGTTCCACTAACTTAAAAAGCTAAAAATCAGATTATTGTGTTTTTCAAGACAGGTCATCCCCTCACAATACATTACATAAAAACCACAAAAAAATCAACGCGTAATTCGAGTTCTCACATGAAAAAGCAAAAAAACCAAGTTAGTGAGCACATCTCTTAATAGAAATGTACTCAAGAAAGAGACCCAAAATTATAGCTCAAGCGATCGTGAGTAGATAACTTGGTATTCTAAATCTACTAACATACTAGTATCTTATCCTCTGCAAAATAAAAAAAAATAAAAAGTGAAGAAAGAGAAAATATACTGACCATCTCTCTTCGGAGTTCTTGCTTGTATCCAAGCTCGTTGAGACGCTTTTCCCCTGAATCTATTTTCATACTTTCGCGGTCTTCTCTTGAACCCATTTCCATGACTGGAAATACTCTTTCAATTTACCAGTTAGTTAGAGAGGGAGAGGGAGAGGGAGAGGGAGAGGGAGGAACTTTGACTCTTTCAATCTACCACCAGTTAGCGAGAGAGAGAGAGAGGGGAACTACACAGTGTATAAAAATTTTGGCCCTGTTCGTTTTTCAGTTTAGTTTTAGTTTTAGTTTTGATGACATCATCTTCTCTCTCTATCTCTCTCCACTCATTACACCTAATGACATCATCAAAACTAAACTAAATTATCTAACCAAACACAGTCATTTAAAGCATGGGCGGAGATATGAATGAAAGGACCGGTGAGTGCTCCCGCTTCATCTAAAATTATTAAATTATTGGAGTATTTCCATATGTAATACTTCCTCCGTTCCAAAATATTGGTTTTTTTTGGGCAATCGTGTCACTCAAATAATTGTCTATATTTCATAATCTATAAAATTTAGTAGGATTTTAAAAATTTTGTATAATAAAACTAATTGAGATCTATCAAACAAGATCCATATTGGATATAGAAAATATTATAAATTAGAAAATATAGACTATTTTTTAAGAGGTCCCAAATAGTGAAAATGAACCAATATTTTGAAACGGATGGAGTAACTTTCTTTAGTTTTGTCATGAGCCTACTCAGATTACGTATATAAAATTCTACTCGTAATTTAAATATATTGTCTAAGTTGACTTTCAATACAAAAAGTTTTTTTGGGAGCTAATTAGTATTGTGATCACATGGTTATAGGCTTAATATTCTTGGGGAATTTTCACTTGTAACCCTGTACTTTATACTTTGACCGAAATCTAAAACACCCCTCAACTATATTTTTAAACACTTACACCCCTTCTACTATCTATCAATGTGAAACTGTTAGTGACTCTATTAGAATTGAAGTAGGTTTTGCACATTTGGCGGCATTTTTTCCTCCAAATATGCTTCTGGAATTCTTATATTGATCTTAGAAGCCATTCACAGGTTATAAAGCTTATTTGCCCAGGAAATTGACATCTAACTCTGTTTCTCTCACTCTTCTCTTCCTAACTCTCTCTATCTTCCATTGTAGTTGTGATGTCCGGCTCAATATGAACGCGTTTTATCTTCTAAAGTTAAACCAAATTAGACTTTGCCCTGGGCGTATAATGTTGGCCTATATGGCATTATTAATCAAAATTGAGATCTAATGGCATCAATTCTAAGATTACGAGGCATCATCTCACATTTTTTTTTAACTTTTTGAGCGTTTTTTCCTGTAATCATATTTTTTTTATATGTATACATTTTTGCTAATTTTATTACACGCAATGATGTCAATGATAAAAGGGTAATGAGGTAAAAAATACATAACTAATATGGATACGCACTAGGGCAAATAAGCCTTTTGACAGCTTTTCATATTATACACCCGAACTTAATCTCCCTTCTTACAAAATCATCCAAACCTTTATACACTATTTATAAACATCACATCATTAATTGTGAACCCTTCATAACTAATACCCCTTATTATTTTATCCACCATCCATATTTAATCCACCCAAAATTAATCAGACATCCAATCGACCTGTGAGGAGGATATTTTAATGCTTATTTTGAATCTGTTGCGTGTAATTTTGACCTCTTTCGTTTGTCTTTTACTTGTTTTTCAAAGTGTGATCTAGGTGGCTTGAAATTGGCAAAAGCATGCAGCTGAAATCTTTGATTTTCCGCCTCACGAGTACTGCCAACGACTCACGATCAAACAAACAAACAAACAAAAAAAAAGAGTTGCCAACGAAAATAGAAATTAAAGGTTAATTGTATGTCTCCCAGTTTCTTACAAAACATATTTATGGACCTCTCTCCTATTATTTGAGTAAAATGCTAACATATGCCTAATTAAGGTTGAAAAAATGTATTGAAATATGTAAAAATTGTACTATAAAAATAAGTATAAATATATTGAAAAGTGTAAAAGGTTTATTGTAGTTTTTTTTGGTGCTTATATATTATGTGCCCACAATAGCAAGATCCATTTTTTAATCTATCGTCAAGATTTCCCCTTTCAACCAAATGAGGCAAAACGGAGTCACTTTTGCATGCAAAAAGACATCAATTCGCTTAACCTTTATTTTCTCACTTAGGCTTACTTTTTATCTTCTATTTTCAGTCTCACACACCAAATATACCATTATTCATCATTTTTTATACTCAAATAAACAAAAATGAGTCAGTTCTCTTCTACTTTGGTCTCCTTTAATTAGTCTGCTTCAATATGCATCTTGCATTAAAACTACGTATGAATCAATAAATAAATACAATCAATCCATTGACGTTTAACCTCTAGCCCTAGCTAGTGTTTAGCAATCCATAAAGAAAAAAAAACTCTCTAATAAAAATTAGGTCAAAAGTTCGCTACGAAGGAGGCTTTCTTATGCTTTTATATATATACATAAGAAAACCCTAAAACTCATTCTCACTAGGAACAGACTCTTGTATCCAATATAAAAATAAATAACTAATAAATACAAAAAAAAATTGCGAGTGTTGGAAGAGTCCAAATATAAATAATTAAATTACTACATTGGATTAAGTATTGTTGCAGTAATGTAGCGGGCGGGTCCGGAAGGGCTCGTACGGTGCACCCCCTCAATGGGAGGGGGGCGCACAATTGGGTGCCCACCCCTTGGGGAGAAGGAACTAGGGTGGGGCCGGCGTAGCGAGCTCCGCTGCGAATGGAATGCACAAGGAAGAATCACCCCACAGGGACATGGGCAAACGCCGCAACGGAGCGGAACCCCATCATCAACTAGTCCGGGAGGCCCAAGATGCAGGGCTCTCGGAGGCCCACCGAGGAGGACGGTCCGCGGTGGACCTGCGCTCGGATCGATGGATCTGGCCGCCCTCTCGGTCGGGCAGGTTGCCTTCTACTGAACTCCTCTCACGCCGAGTCGTTTGCGTCGGCTCGGGAGCGTTCGGACGGTACGAAAAGGACTCGGCATCAGGCGTGCCTGACGCACTGCATGGAGCATTTATGGTGGCAGTCAACTACCCTGCAGGCTTTGCCTGCAAGACCACGTGGTTGACCGGGGAGCACTCCCAAAACAGTTGACCCTTCGATGTGTCAGGAGTGACGTCGGCCGAAGCACTGCATCGATGCAGATGTTCTTAACATGCCAAGCGTCATCTAAGGTACGGACGGTGCGAGATATCCGTACGAGGAGCGTGGGAGGCACGCCTTCCTTGGCCTATAAATACGATTCTTACCTACCTCATTAAGGAGGTTCCCCTAGCATTGAATACTCTGAGAACTCTCTCTCTAGATGACTAAATATCTATTTCTGGCGTCTGACTTGACCGTCCGAGCGCCTTCCCGGACAACCACCGTCCGAGCTTGGCGCTAACGAAGTTGTTCACTTGTGCAGGTACGCTCAGGACGGGCGGCTCAGGTCCAAGAGAACGTCCAACCGGCGCATCACCCATCCGTACGCATCGGGGCGACCAAAAGGGGCCATTTCAAGAAGCGCCTCCCACAAGTAACTATTGAGCCAGACTTTTCTTTCCAACACTAGCTAAACACGTGTCTTGGGCATTTTTTTGTCACTTTTCTCCTCCACTTTAATCATTCTCTTTCGCATGTGGGCGGTGTCTCAGTTGGTCGAGCACCCTTTGCCCCATGCATTTGGTCGGGGTTCAAGTCCCGGCTGCCCCACTCTTGTGGTGGCTTCCCCTTCCCCTTTCCCTACTAACCACTAACAACTAACCACTGATGTATATCGCTGTGACAAAAAAAAAATCATTCTCTTTCAAACTTGATCCATCATCAATTCCAACGAAGAACTAATTAGAGGAATTAATAGAATACAAGTGCAATACTATACTAGAATAATAGAATAAGTATACACTTTGTGCTATTAACAAAATTAGCAAAATTAGCACGACGGCGGTGACGAAGCTCATCGACATGGGAGGAGAAAGCTGAGAGGAGAAGGAGAGAGAAAGAGGGGTTTAGGATTCTGATCTCCCTCTCGTTCGTTTATAGAGAAGAAAGGAGGAAAAGGAAAGGTCCAAAACCTAACCCGTCAGATCTCGACGAACCCACGATTGGCTCATAATTGTTACGACCATCTTTTCATTTTATCAAAAGCCCAAAAAATCTGGAGCAATATATCAAGCTTGAGTCCGAGTAAACTTTACTACGGCGTGTAATCATCCTCAACATAGGATTCTTACTAATTTATATTTATGGGTCAGAGACCTACGAAACTTCATTACTGTTCTTTTTCCCGACTCCCCTTCTCTCTTTCTCCTTATATGAACATCTATTTACATATGTACAAATAATACGAATATGAAAGTATGACAAGATGATTGAAGAGGTGGTGTAAAGGGTGGCGAGTCGGTTGGAGGCCGTCATCATTATGAAAATCTGTTTAGAAAGTAACAAATTGTGCTATTAACAACATTAGCATGACGACGGTGATGAAGCTCGCCGGCATAGGAGGAGAAAGCCGAGAGGAAAAGGAGAGAGAAAAGGAAAGGTCTAAAACCTAACTCGTCAGAGATCTCGACAAACCCACGATTGGCTCATCATTGTTACAATAATCTTTTCATTTTGTCAAAAGCCCAACAAATCTAGGACAATATATCAAGCTTGCGTATGAGTAAACTTTACTACGGCATGCAATCATCCTCAGCATAGGATTCTCACTCATTCAGATATTTATGGGTCAAAGACCTACGAGAAGCAATTAACTAACTTTCTAATCATGAGGCCGGTCGTAATCACTAGTCAACTTCCAATCACGTTAACCTTTGGGGAAGTCAAATAATTCAACAAAACGTTTGAGCAAGCCAAATCACTCAGCTAAACCTTTGGGGATGTCAAATCATTCAACAACACCTTTGGGGAAGTCAAATTACTTAGCAAAACCTTTAAGGAGGTCAAATCATTCAGCAAAACCTTTGGAGGTGTCAAATCATTTCAACAACACCTTTGGGAAGGTCATGTCATTCAGCAACACTTTTAGGGAGGTCGAATCATTCAACAAAACCTTTGAAGACCTCAAATCATTCAACAAAACCTCTGAAATCATTCGCCAGAACCTTTGAAGAGGCAAATCATTCAGCAAAACCTTTGAGGAGGTCAAATCATTCAACAACATCTCTAGAGGGGTCAAATTATTTAGCAAATCCTTTGAGAAGATCAAATCATTCAGAAAAACCTCTAAGGAGGTCAAACTTTTTAGCAAAACCTTTGGGGAGGTCAAATCATTCAGCAAAACCTTTAGGGAGGTCCAATTATTTAGCAAAACCTTTGGGGAGGCCACATCATTCACCAACACCTTTGGGGAGGTCACATTATTCATCAAACACCGTCATGAAGGCCTATGAGGAGGTCATAACAATCAATCACAAACAATCCTATTATGAATCTTCTTAGTGTGTGAATACCCTTTTATCATAACATTCACACACAAAAATACACATAAATTATTTTCCTAATTCAGGGGATTGGATATATATATATAGGGGCCGGTTCCCCTTACACTTAAAATAACACAAAAACTGACACACAAATTTGTGGAACTCACTCTTCCGGGCCCCACTGTGAAGTTCTAAACCATTGATCTTGTTTAAATGAGTAAAATAGGGGGTCCTGCAAAATTTCAGCTCAATCGGATATCGAAAAGTGCTTGATCCAACCAGTTTAGCAAAAACTGTGACAAGAAACAATGTTTTTTAAACTGTTTGACAAGAAACAATATTTTTTAAACTGTTTGAATCAAGCACTTACCGATATCCGATTGAACTGAAATTTTGCAGGACCTCTTATTTTACTCATTTAAACAAGATCAACGGTTCAGAACTTCACAATAGGGCCCGGAAGAGTGAGGTGTCATTTTTTGTGTTATTTTAAGTGTGAGGGGAACCGGCCCCATATATATATATATGTATACACCCACCTTCCTATGTGGGATCCCACACTTTGTTAAAGTGTGGGACTCCCATTTCCAGATCAAATTTCGACGATCCGAACCGTTCAATGTGTTTAAAATATTTTTTAAGGGATATATATATACATATATATACATCAATTACCACAGCACGTCATGCTAATCGTCATCAGACGTGGCACCTTATCAGGTTTAATCTTTCTCACGGGATTGGTATACCTCGCATCCCTACTTAAAAATCATGCCCCTGACCTACACTTGGTCTGATTCCTCACTGGAATATGTAGGACACCCAGTGGCTCGACCAAATCAAAAATGTTTTTCTCTGCTCCCGCTGATTATGTTTTTGCTTAGATAATTTACTAGTGCCAAATTTGTGCTGTCTCTTTCGACTTTGACATTCGCTCTTACGCATGAGTAGCTATCAAGCTCTGTCAAAGAAGGGCTACTGTAGACACTCCAATTTGGCAAACTAGATTAGCTTAGCAGACCTTCTGGCCTAATGAGGAAGCTAGCCCCTTATGAGCGCCTCACGCCCCACGCTCCGCCCCTCGGTCGCCGGAGGCGAGAATTATTTCCTGGTGCTCGGTGCGGCGTCAAAATTTCTCATTTCTATCTCTTTCTCTATGCTGGACCGATGACCATATACACTACCGAATATTCGAGTCACGAATACTCAGCGAAGACCAGAGTCGCCACTTGGTTATAGGTCCAAGAACCTTGAAATGACTCTATATATGGAAAGGTTCGATCCTTGTCACCACACACGGGTCTGGGGGTGTAAACACTAAAAATTTGGCATTGCCTAATCGCCGTACGATTAATTGAGATAAATAAATAATCTTAATTAATTAAAATCAAAGTTGGTCAAAAGCCTACAAATAACTATTGCCGCTTGGCAAAGTACAAGTTCAATCATTTAAAAGATGTGGGCTAGACCAAAACAAGTTGGGCCTACTCAATTGGCCAAACGGATCATAAATTTGGGCCAACCCATGAACGCAAGCCCAACCAAATTATCCTGGGTCCAAAAGGATATATATATATATATATATATATATATATATATAGACACCTATTTTACACTCCTCATTTGACACCCCATCTCAGCCCTTGAAACCAAGGGCTGAGATTTAAAATTTTAAGAACCCTCTTTCTCCTTTTAACGCTGAAACTCACTCTATTTTACACTCCTTCCATAAAAGGATGGGAGCTCTGTCGCTCACTGTCCGGGTAAAAAAATTGACTTCGCTCTTGCTTGCAATCACCATGTAGTCTCATGTTTCCTGCGTCCCCCCGCCCCCCCTCTATATGGAATCCAGTTCACGTAGGCCGAAGCAAACTTATTCATCAATATATTTCTACAAACACTAAAACAAATACTCAACAAAAGCTTCTCCTAGTCTGTCAATCTTCACTCTTAACGCTCCCTCTGCTGCAATGAAATCTCCAAATACCAACCAAAAATTGGAATCGAGAAGAGCACAAAAAAATCCCCAAATCATCCTCTGAACTAGAAAATGATGACCACTCTTTCTTCCTAATATTAAATTGTATGCTTCTAAGACTACCAAGTTGAAGGAATAGAATTTACTAAACAATAAATTCCAATACACCAGGATGTTGCCAATCAAAAACAAATGCACTAGGATGTTTATTTTCTGAACACTGATCATGGTTTTCCAGTAATTTCTTTCAGGAGTTTAATCAAACACTTAGTTGGCGATGTCAAAAATCTTCAAACCCCCCAATTGTTGCCATCTCGATCCACTTGAATTTGTGAAGGCCTGTTTGGCACGGAAGATTTTGTTTCTCCTTTTTCTTGATCATCTTCATCTTTTAGGCCTCGAAATTCATTTAATCTCTCCTGAATATAACTTGTACGTTTAAGAGCGATTGAGAGAGCGAGAGTATTGTCCTGGTGAGGGCGAAGAGTGACGTCGAGCAGAAAGAGAAGGAGAATGTTGATCGTCGTAGTCATCGGAGGTGGACAGCGTCGTCGGCAGGAAAAAGGGATTGGAGGAGGAGGGAGTTTAGCCATGGAGAGAGGTACAATACAGAGGCATGTTTCTGGGGAGAAGGAGGAGCGAGTTTCAGCATAAGGAGAAAGAGGGTTCTTTTAATTTTTTATCTCAGCCCTTGGTTTCAAGGGCTGAAAATGGGGTGTCAAATGAAGACTGTAAAATAGGTGTCCACGGATCCGCCCTATATATATATATATATTGACCTAATTTACTTCCATAAGGGAAGGCAAATTTAATCTTATTCGGAAAGTCAATCAATCAAAGGAGACTTTCCAAATTAGATACCCTTCTCCTTGAGCCTATAAATAGAGGCTCATATGAAGAAGAGGAAGAAGGTTTTCGTTTGGCATTCAATCAGAGCTCTTTGAAGCACTCTTCAAGAATTTAAGCACTCTTCAACATCTTGCAGAAAATCATCAAGCACCAAGAACAACGTGCCGATTCTTCTCAAGTTCATCAAATCAAATCATCCAACAACTCAAATCATTTTGTGCGATTCAACGAAAAGCATTCAAGCTGTTGAAACGTATCAACTCAGACATCTTGAGCTAAGGAAATTCAAGAGCACTCTCCAGCATTTCTGAAGGCTTCTGTCCAAATTCTTCTCAAATTCCTCAAGTTCTTGTAGAGAATCAACAAGCACCCAAGCTACGTGCCAGTTCATCTACAACAACAACGATCTACATGTCAGCTAGCGAAGATTACCCCTCAAATACATCGTTTGTTCGAGATAGATAAAGCCGTTCAAGCCCTCAATGAAGCTTCTCAAAATCGAAGATTTGAAAGAACTTCCAACCAGCTCAATCCTACAACAAGCTTCTACAGCCGTTGGATTGCAACTTCAACTATTTAGTTCTTTTCTTGTAAAGAACATTTCATAGAGGATTGTAACCCCTTATTTAATTCAAAATCAATAAAATATATTTTGTGCATCTTTTTCTTGTCTTAATCGTAGGACTCGAATTGTGTGTTACAGGGGGCTAAGGTACCGAGTGGGAAGGTGTTAGGCACCCACTCCGCCCAATCAAAATGATTGGCCTCTACTCATCACCATTTGTTCAATTTGTTACTATCCTAAATGCATGAGACTCAGGTAAACGGATAGGTGGGTTTTAGTAAAACATTTGCGAAAAGTTATCTTTTTGCAAGAAGGAAAAACAGCCAATTAAAAACCACATCCGTTGAATGCAACACATAAAGAAAGCATAAGCAAACATCCTATGAACGAGAACCCAAGGCTGAATAGCTTATTATCATCCTACATCCATAGGCGATGATAAACAATCACCCTCAGCTTCTTGTATGATACTAAGCATACACAGAACAAAATGAATAATTCACCGTTGCGAATGCTAGACAGTGAACTTACTTCTAGGGGTTCTATCCTAACGTAAGCATGATATGGGCTTTGAACTGAACGGGCACATGCGATATGAGATAATGAACTAAACATGATTAAATGAACACAGTACATGCATGCATAAACAAAACAAGGGTTTAAACAGGAAACCTAACCAAAAATTAGGAAACTTTCTAAATATGGAGACTATATGCATGCGGGGTACGACACGAATTAGAAATGTAAAGACCCGAAAATTTTAATTTTTTTTTTAGAAATAAAGTTGGGGTAATGTGTGGAATGATGTATAATGATAAAATTTGCTAAGTGATGAGAGGATATATGTGATGTGTAGTGTTGGGGTGGAATTGGTTTACACAAGTCACATTTGGGCTCATAGTGTAATTTTTGGGGTTACTTTTAAAGTTGTGGGGTGTGGGTGTGTTATATGCTTGTGTGTGGTGGAGAAAGAGAGAAACAAAGCTCATCTCCCTCTCCAAAATTTCCAGTCAGCTCTCCCTCTTCCTCCATAGCTCCCCTCAAGCTCTTCCTCTACCAACCCAAGTCAAATCTCAAGCTCCAACCTTGGCCCTTTCACAAAAGCTTCACCAAATCTCGTGCTCTACGCGTGGGTGTGCTTATTTCACTCCGGGGTTAGGAGAACTTTTCTTGGATCTTGAAGCTAGGGTTTGGGTTATACTCCTTGGAGGTTTTTCTAGCTCAATCACAATAGGTAGGGGGTTCTTACTTGCTTGTTAAGTGTTTATGTGTGGGTGATAGTGAAATCTCTTAAATAAGGTATGCATCTTGTTAATCTTGTTGAAAACCCATGATTTAATTGATATCTCTACATTCTTTCATGCTTATTGGTTGATTTGTGCCATAGAAATCTGGGTTTGAAGAGTAGTTTTGAGCTTGGGTTGAAATCCCCCACCTTGGGTGAAAATCTGTTAGATCAGGTTACTATTCATGTTTTTTGGGCAACATCAATGCAGAATTGGGAAAAGTGTAAAACTACAAAGTTGTAGCCCTTCAAATTCCCTACATTTTGAGATATAATACGTCCAAAACGGAGTTCAGTGTGAAAAGTTATGGCAAAAATACTGAGACTGTTCAAAATCTACGCGTAATGGGTTTGTATCGATACAAAGCAACTTTGTATCGATACCAAAGGGGCTGTCCAGATTTTGGACCCAGTATATCGATACACCCTCATGTGTATCGATACAAATGGCCATTTTTGGCCAAAATCATATTTTGTGGTTCCTTTTGATTTCTTCGGGCATTTGCTTGGTATAACCATCTTCCGAACCTCGTCTCTTGTTCCGATACTTGTCCCGGACCTATTCGCTTATATGATCAGAGGTTGTTGAGTTTTCTTGATTGATTAACTTTATGTTTTACGCTGTGTGGGCCTACTTGATCGAAGTGGATAAAAATTGTGGATTGAATTAACATCGAGGGGATGGGTGACACGAATACGTGGTTTATGTACTTTAAATTGGAAATGAGTAATTGAATGAATGATACGGGGTCGAAAGATAGCCCGGAATGATACTCGGTCCGTCCTATGGACGTGTCGCGAGGAATATTGATACTTGGGCCGTCCTATGAACGTGTCGCGAGGAATATTGATACTTGGGCCGTCCTATGGGCGTGTCGCGAGGAATATTGATGCTTGGGCCGTCCTATGGACGTGTCGTGAGAAATTTCTTAAAGATTCGATTAAATAAATACACGACATAAGAATATGACAAATTTGATAGGATTCGAAAGGATATGCTCGGAGTATAGTGAATTGATTTAAATGAAGAAGATACGTAAGGTGGGTATCTTGGACACACATGACTTGTCGGGTACGTATCAAGTGCAATGAGCTAAAGGTATATATAAAATGAAAAGTTGGGTACGTATCGGGTACGGCGTATTGGTAGTAAGGGAACCCTGTGACTTTATTATGTATAATCCCTTCTATTGTTTCCGCATTAGTCTTATACTCATTATGTGATATACTTGCTCATTCATTTCATTTGCATTTAGCATTGGTTAGTACGTTTAGCACATATGGACACATGGAATATGTTAGAAGCTTTGGAAATAATTGGTCTTGTGACGGGTATTCTTTATTAAGTACGCATTGGATATTTGGTTTTGACTAGTGAGAGTTGATGGATGTACTTGATGAAATTGAAGAAAATGCTAGGATGTTTTTGGGCTAACAAACATAATGAAATCGTAACTACTAGGAAGGGAACAGAAAATATATGTTGAAAGTTGGGTTTAAATTGAGTGAATGGAAACAAAGGAAGAGAACATACACTTTGCAGCCTTTTGTTGATGTGAAATTATATTATTGTTGGATACGAATGACTAGATCACTAGTGAACATACGGAAGGTCAAGTTGAGGAATAGTGACATTGAGATTTGTTATGTAGTTAGAGGGAAGTTCTATAATTCGTTATCTAAATGTTATATCGTTGATGTATGCATGAGTGACGTGAAGTGTTATTGTCCGGTTGCTCTAATCAAATGATATGCTTGGGGGCTTGCCTGCTATTTGTCAATCTTATGATACGTTCATGTTCATTACATCTTGTTGTGCATTTATGTGTCTGAAACAAAAAGGGGATACCTACTGGGCGAAGTGAATGCTCACCCCTTTGCTGTTTCAGTCTTTCAGGTATAACCAAGCGGCATGAATTGGGATGCGAGGGATGCATGACATTTCTGAAGCATGGCATGAAAGAATTTTCATTGTCAGAAAACTCATCATTTGAAATTTAAAGTTGTATTTAAATCTCCTTTTGAGAGAATGTAACATTTTGGAGAAACAACTTATATGGGACACGGGTGCCAAAATTTGAATTATCGTTTATTATCAATGTAGCATTGTGAGATGTCTTTTGGACTAATTTATGAGTTTATTGAGATATCTCACAGAGAAAAATATTTATTCACTTATGTTGAAATTCGAGGGCGTGACAAGAAAACTTTCCTAAAATATGGAAACTATATGCATGCAGGCCACTTATGGAAGGACCATAAGGGCAGAATAGCTAATTAATCATGCGACATGCGGATGCAAGGGTAAAACATTAATTTGATAGACTGGGAATAAATGGGCAGCGTAACGTCTGGGGCATGCATGCGGACATAACAACAGCTAAAACATGACGTTTATGAGTGTTTATGCGGGCGGGGCAGCATAACGATAGGGTATGTTATGTGCGAAGATCCACTCAGACAGAGTAACGACTACGCTAGGGATTAAATCATGCGCAAATGTTAACTACGTGCAAGTGTGTGCATGAAAAATAAATTTTAAACCACTTTAATCATGCAGGGGCAAAATAGTAATTTCACATACTAAGCAAATAACCTAGACTAAACTTTAATAAAATCCTAAATTATGCATGAACTAAGCATAAGAAAATAAATCGTAAGTATGCAAACTAAATAAACTAAGCTAAGCGCATAAATAAAACTAAACTAATAAACATGAATAAAACTAAACTTAAACCTAAACAAAAACTAAACAATAAATAAAACAAAACAAAACAAAATAAATAAATAACTAAACTAAACAATAAAGAAAAGAAAGAAAGGAAACATGCCTTGACTGAACCGGCCGCCCTTAGAAAGCAACTGAACTGAACTAGACCACCTCCGCAAAGATGGCCTTGATGCTAGACCTCTATCCGGCAGCCTACCGGTGTAGAAGAGAAAATAACTAGACTGAACGTCTCTCTAAGTTTGAACCAAGAGCGAATCTCAGTTCATGAGAGTTTACACTTTGCGAAATCAAAGGATTTGCAGGTGTTTTTGGGATGCTTGAAACCTTTGGTGAAGGGGGGTATTTATAATAGGATTCCATGTGAAAAAAGGGTTCATTAGTCGACGTGGGACAAGAAAAATACGTGTTTTCCATACATAAAGGCGGTGGCATGCATGCAAATCTAGAATGTTCTGGAATAAAAAAAATATTCATGGCTGGTCGACTCTGGTCTTGGTTCAGGCTCGAGCTGGTTTGGGTCGGGTTCGGGTTCATTTCGACGCATTCCAGGCCATTTTTTGGCCAAAAACATCGATGAATTGGGCTAAAAGCAAGACTTTTTGTGAATAAAAAATAAAATAATTTTGGGGAATAAAATCACTCAACAATTTGAAAAATAGTCAGCACGGAACTCCATAAAAATGTTTTCGAACATCTTTGCGCGAGAGAACGATAATAGGCTACCGTAAGATATCTATGCATCAAGTCCATCTTCTTGTGGTGGATAAAATCCATACCAACATGTTCATCATCGGGCGACGGTACAACCAAAGGGCCAAAGCGTTACAGACAACCAAGGTGGGGTGTCTACACCCCTATAGGCCGCCATTTCACATTCACAACTATCCCTTCGTAAGGACGGGCGTCCCTTTGTTACCCTGCCCGATTTTACATTTCATCACGTGTGCCACGACCGACTTAAGGACCTTTTGGTAGCTAAAGAAGCCACAGCCACGTTGACTTTCACGCATGTGGGGCATGCCCGTCTTATCATTACCACGGTCGTGGTATTTTAGACACGCCTCCTAAATTCTCCAGTAATCTAGGATTCTTTCCTTATTGGGCAATATCCCGCATCTGGAAGATCGAGGGAGCGTCCTTTCCATTCTGGACGACTCCCACCATCTCTTATAAATAGAAGAAAGCTCTCTCTCATTCAGGACACTGAATTCGCATAAAATCCCCACCCACAAACACTTCAAAACATTCTTGAACACCCTAAAACTTGAGTTTCATACTCCACTCCCGAGAAACATCACTTCCAAGCCTTTCCTAACGTGTAGGAAAATCTAAACCTACATCCAAACTCTGCCAAAATCAAGCCAAGCACAAAATGCTTCGGTCAAGCTGAGGGACAAGGTGGTAATGGCTTTGCAATCCCCAAGATTGCATTTGTAAACTTTTTATTTCAATACTGCCTTTCCTTTAGTCATTTCGAGAATTTTGGTGCAGTACAATAAAACCACGAGAGCGTCTTCATAAGTTCGTCCATGGTATTGTTTTGTTACAGATGCAAGGCCTACTCTTCAATAGCACGGCTAAGGCATCTTAGTTAATTTTCCTCTTTTCTCCTCTCTCTTAAGCATTTACTGCTTTCCTCACTAAAAGATTCATCATTAAAACGTATGTGCATGGTTTACGCATTTGAATTTGTTTCATTAAAACCCATTAAATCAAAATCGTAGAGGCCAACCATTTGGTTGGGCGATGAGGGGTGCCTAACATCTTTCCTCGCCGTACCTTAGCTCCCGAACCAAGGGAATCTCTACAAATTGCTTTCTTAGTTTTTCATAAACTAAGTGTTGATTCTCAAACAAGCAAAGGCGCCGCAACTGATTGATTGAACAGCCACAATAGGTGTTGCGCGAAAAGTGGGTACGCATCCCACATGTAACTTTTTAAGTACGAGATCTAATCTTTTAATATTTTATTATGAAATTAAGATCTTGAATTCTCAATGAAGTACTTAAAATCTCTAATAAAATTTTAAAGGCAACTTTGAAAGTTATTTTAAAAATATCATTTGTATAGGATTCTGGAGTGGGCCTCAAACACCCATCGGTACATCATTGGTACTCATGGTCAATACCCATATCAGAGGGGAAGATCAAGAAAAATAATGAGTAAGCATTCAGTTATCTTGTGATAAAACCTCTCAACATGACATATTTCCCGGCTTTTGGCTAGTGTATTTTCTTTTTCCTCAATGTATCACTTATCGAGTTTTTATAAAAATTTCTTTTGCCGAAAAAAAAATGACATGTTTCCCAACATATATTTAGTGATGATCCCAAAAACTGTGTGGTATTAAAGGGTACTCAAGACAGACTAATAGTTTTGTTATGGGCTAGTTTGTTCTCTTTTTTCGTCTTTTGTGTGCTCTTTCTAGGCCCACAACAATGATCAGAATTGTTTGTTTTGTAGAGCTTGTCGAATTGGTCTTTCACGTAACAAATTACCTTGATCATGCAAAACAAATTTGTACAAGAAAATGAATGACAAAACTAATTTGAAACTTAAATTGCCCTTTTTTCCCCTTGTACAAATCTATTTTAGTAATTTATTTATTTACATTCGATCAAGTTATTTTTTGTTTATTACATCAACTTGACTGAGCTTTGATAAAATCTGGGATTTTTTTTATTAGCAGGTTTAAATGAGGAGGGCTTTGGACAGTGGAAGAGGACAATCTAGTTGGGATCTTGAGGATGAAGAGATATGGAAACGAGTATGGCAAATGAAGTCTCCAATGAAAATTAAAATGTTTCTTTGGCATTATCTCCATGGAATTGTGTTTGTGAACATGGCTTTAGCCAACAGAAAATACCTGTGAATCCGATTTGTCCTATTTGTGGGTTGGCGGAAGAAACACCATCTCATATTTTTTTTCAACTGTGATAGAGCTACAAGGGTCTGGTTGTTATCCTCTTTTTTAGACCAGAAACTTCTATTTCTGCGCAGTTGAAGAATGTATGGGTGAGATTAGGTGCTTCACCTAATGGCGAGGAATTGAGGGAGATCATCAGATTATTTGCTATGATTGGCTGGCACGTTTGGATTGCAAGGAACAACTGGGTCTTCAAGCAGAGTTGGACTTCAGAAACCACCATTATTGGGCGAATGGTCAATAAGTATAATACTTTTCTACAAGCTATACGGAAGGAGAAATCAAGTACAAATATAGCCCCTTCTGCTAGTGATTCTAGTTGGCAACCACCGGGTCTTGGGATTTTGAAAATCAATGTGGATGGTGCGTTTGATGTGAAAACACATAGGGGTGGTGTGGGTATAGAGGTTCGTGATTATTTAGGCAATGTTGTGGGTGTTGCTGCTTCTCCAATAGCATGTAGCATGTCTGCAGAGATGGTTGAGGGAGAAGGTTTTCGTTTAGCATTGGGTTCTCCAATCTGTGCTTGGAATAAGGAATATATGGTGGAAGGGAATGCGCAGACAGTCATCGAGATGCTTCAAGGTCAATTTACAGTCAAGGCATGTTCGGAAGTTGTCATCAGATATGCTTTATTTTTAGCTAATAATTTTCTTTGTTGTTCTCTCTCTTTTTTTTTTCTTCTCTTAATTGTAATAGGGTGGCTAATAATATAGCCCAATATACCTTATCATTGGATGACCCTCTATTCTAGCAAGAGGTTGTTCCGAATTGGATTAGTAGGGAAGCATCTCTCGATATTTTTCTTTGACGTTACTATGAATAAAATGTTCTACTGATTTGAAAAAAAAACCTTGATTGAGCTCTATAAAATGAACAATTCTGATCATTATTCTAAACAGGTCATAGGCCCAAATGGCCGAAACTGGACCAGACTGGCCAATAAGGAAACTGGTGGGGACACCGATCCGTTCTCGACCGCCCAATAATCTTTCAACCAAACACAGAACGGTGAGGGGGAAAATAATTAATGTCTCTCATCCTTAAAAGCAAAAACCCCCGAAATTGAGAACTTAAAAAAAATGGAGATATTACATTCTCAGAGGGTGGATTTGATGGTGGGCACTGCCGTTGCGCTCGTAGCCATTGGTGCCGGCACTGCCTATTACTTCTATCTCTCCAACAAAAAACCCAAAGGTTCTTATTCATGTCTCTCATCCTTCACTTCCTATCACTATATTCTTGTTTTCCTACATATTTCAGCGTATAAATTTAGAGTTTTCCCCCTAGTCATTTGTGATTTGAGAGTATGTTGTTTATTTAATGGGTGGTTGATTGTTGGATTCATTGGAATTTACAAATGGGGGCTGAAAATTTGTGTTAAATGTTTGTTGCTGACGAAGAGAAGGACTTTTAAACAGCTGGTGAATTCCCCCTTGGGTAAATTCGAATATCCTTTACTCTTGGTTGGTGAAATAGAATGGCAGTCAATGAAAGCGGTTCTGAAACACAAATCATTTGAAATCTTTCACAATGTGGGAAAAATTTAAAGCAATGAAATGATAACCAAGCATAAAATAAATAAAAAAAAACAAACAAAAAGGTTTTATAAGGGATGAAGAGTAACTAGAAAAATGTTTTGATGGCCTGAGGCATCCCCATGTAAACATTTGTACACTACGGAAAACTTTGAGTTAAAAAGAAGGAGAGAAAAAAAATTCAATGTTACGAATCACGACCAAATGAAAACACAAGGTATTTCTATTTTTTCATGTTTTATGCCCAATATGCTCTGCAACTTAGATGCTCAATAGAACTCACCTCAGCTGATTAACATTTCCCCTCTCCAGAGTCGACTTCATGTTATTCTTGAATCAACGGCTTATTTGATGTTGTATCTTCCCCTAGCGTTTGTACTTGAAAAAAATCTGTCAAATTTGTAGACTACAGATTTTAACCTCATAATTATCTTGTATGATAGATTTATATGTTGCTTTGCTTTAGTTTCAAGAAAAATTATTTCCATTGTTTTGCTACATATCTTTGTTTTCTTATTAACCTTCTTTTAATCAAAATTCAAGTTCAGCTTCATGTTTGATTTTTGTATTAGTCTTTTCTATCTGCATGTCAACTGATCCTGTAATATGCTTTGATAGGATGCTTGGACCCTGAGAGCTTCAAGGAATTCAAACTTGTCAAACGCACGCAGCTCAGCCATAATGCGGCTAAGTTTAGATTTGCTCTCCCTACACCAAATTCGGTTTTGGGACTTCCAATAGGATAGCATATGATCTGCAGGTATAGTTGCTCAGATTTATTTC
The DNA here is from genome assembly GCA_036023075.1 of Gaultheria prostrata. NCBI lineage: Eukaryota > Viridiplantae > Streptophyta > Magnoliopsida > Ericales > Ericaceae > Gaultheria > Gaultheria prostrata. The sequence continues at coordinate 51,622 of JAXBDA010000721.1, read as the reverse complement.
CATTTGTCCTGTCCTATTCGTTACAGAAAGCTAATGCTTTACTTTTCATGTGCTGATTACTTTACATTTTACAATAATGGTTGGAAAGGGTAAATGCCATACTATCATTCTAAAATCATTGTATTCAAACAAAGGAAAGGATAGTCAGGGTGAAGATGTTAAAAGACCCTACACACCTACCACTTTAGATTCAGACATTGGCTACTTTGATCTGGTCATAAAGGTATTTCTACTCTAAAAGGTTTTGTTTCTGATTTAATTTTACGTGGAACTTATCCCTTTGGAATTGCTTTTGTGTTCTTGAACTTTCGTTAAGCAGATGTATCCACAAGGAAGGATGTCCCACCATTTTCGAGAGATGTGTGAAGGTGATTACCTTTCTGTTAAGGGACCCAAGGTAAAAGAACTTCTTTTCTTGAGATAGCCTATCAGTTATCGTCTTTTGGTGTTTTTATTTAGATGCATTGTGTTATGGTACTTGGAGCATATATGGTCACAGTTTGTGGAACAGAAATAAGGACTTGGTGTCCTGATAGCTGTTAGTAGTGTTCACATGGATTCTTCTCTTGGCGGTAGGATAGCCACTCACAACATATGACAGGGTCAGGGGATGTGTCCTATGCTCATGTAGTTGGACACTAACCCTCCTATCGAAGGTAGAGACTTAATTAAAGAATAATTGTGAAGGAAGATCCTACCATGTGATAGTAAAGGAAGAATTCTAACCTCCCATGCCAGGTGATAGTCATCCTTAAAAACTCCACCTAAGTGCCATCTAATATCAAGTACTTTCTTATGAGATGGAGATTCAGCCCCCCAACCTACATCTTTATGACTCTTTATTTGAGTATTACCTTGCTTTTTATAGAATAGACCAGGGTTGGATGTAATTTCAAATGCACTTCCGAGGTATCATAAAATGCCTATAATAGTGTCCAATGATAGTTGCATGGAGCATTAAAGAATTTCACTAACCACACTCACTTCAAGATAATTTATTGGCCTACTAACAATCAAACAATTAAGCTATTCGACTAGTGGTCGATATTATCTTTGGTTGGGTAACAATTCACTATGATATGTAGTTTTAGTCTTAACAACCTTGTCTCACAAAACAAATGAATAATATCTAGTATCAGACAGATGTTTTTTTGAAATAGAGATGCCTCCACACAACCAGACCGCTTTTGCCCAAACAATATTTGATTATCCTAGATCTTTGTGTGGAACTTGTTAGAAATATGGTCAACTTTTGAGACAAAATAAGTGTGGCTCTTGGATATTGGTAGGGGTGGGACGGTGGGTAAATTGGGAAAAATTCACTTCCATGAGAGGATTACATTCATGTAATTACTTGGTCAAAACCATTTATTGAGTAAATGAAATTTAGCTCCAAAGTAGACCATTTTAACATAGGTAACTTGCATTTTTCCTATATCGGTTATTTGATAAAACCAACTGGGTATGCAAGGCTCAAGGTTTCTTTGGGTTTGGGCCCCAAGAGGTACCTAAGTTTCCCGAAGGAGGACTAATCTAGTTAGGTTCACCTTGCAAGTGCGTGCTGCCCCCTGACTGTTCGGGTACTACACTGATATTGGGTTGGGGCCTTGCTTAAGTTAATCTTTTTGGGCCAAATTTATTTAAATCTTAATTTTTTTATTAAATAAATGTTTTCCAAAACCTTCTAGAAAAAGGGTGCTACTCAAATGTTCGGTGGTCAGCAATTTGCTGTTGACCAGTTGCATCCAGCATTGACCAGTCAGGTCCCATGCCTATTCAGCTATTCCGAAAATGCACCAGTGTCTATAAATTCATGTTTGCTCAGAAATTCCTATGTCGAAATTCTGTTGAGTTGTCATGAGAGATTACAAATACGAGTTGGATGTTGTGCTTCTACTTGTGATTGCTGTATCTTGGGAGGCGCACGTCTGTCATTCAAAAGTACTGGGGAGGGCTAATTCTTTGTGAAGGATCCAGTGTCAAAACACTGGCCTGGACTGCATTTGGTATCTGGTTTGCATCTGGTACTTGCTTCTTTTGTATTGAGCGTTCAAGTTTACAAGACAGTTGATTAATCATAATAGAGTTGTGATTTTTGTTTCAGCTTTTAGTTACACTATATATTTACGGTTAATAAAATTGTTTCCCAAACAAATTTTTGTTTCTGTTTCCAATTCTAATTTATGATGCACAAAAATTTTTTACAAATTATTTCACGACTTCTGTACCTGGTTTCCAACAAAAGTTACTCTCTACATCATCCCCTCTAATCAAATGTTATCCCCGTATACAATCACATAAAGTAAAGAATGATCAACCCCATACCCGAGTCTGTCAAATCAATAACCATATAAGAAAGCATTGTTGGCTTCCAATTGGTATAAAGGCAATAGAATGTGGAAGCAAGAGACACAAACAGCCTAAAGGATCATATCTTTGCAACTAGATACAACCTAATAGAACATTCAAATCCACAAACACCATTAACATCATATGACTAACTTGCCCAGACGAAGACGCACTAGTTCCCGTGCTGGTCAGTGATGGAGTTTGCTGGTATTTGAGCCGGTCAGCTGTCGCACGGATTCAGCAGATGCTCACTAAAAGTATATTTGAATTCTCTTTTTGGGGCAAGAGTTTATAGTCCTCTGAATTGCATTAGGTAACAATGGTTGGTGGTCAACGGTATTTGCAATGGGACTTTTTGATCAATGGGTTGGTTGACTGTACAAGAGATGATTCCGTGCCGGTGAGGGGTTGACAGTGTCGATCGGCACCAGTTTGTTTCTGGGTGGTTGACAGTCGGGGGTTGAATTTTCCTGTACAAGTGATAGGGTCCACTGTATTTTGCTTGCAAGAAGGCCAAGTATCTTTGCCTCGAGTTTTTTCTCGTCGTTTTTCCTCTGATGCCTTACCAAGTAAGGAAGGGAAGACTGGTGAAGAGAAGTGAAAAATCCTATTTTGCTAGCAACCAAAAAATCAAGCAATACACAGGAAATAAATAAATACGATGAACACACGATATACGTGGAAAACCCCGAATAGGGTAAAAACCACGGGAAGGAATCAAAACACTAAAAGTAACATTGTGCGATTACAATCGACTTATACTTACAATTGAAAATCTCTCTCAATTGACCCAAGAACCGATTGCCGAATCCACGTTCATCGCACCAAGTGTTTGATCACCGCATGCCTTGAATCCTCAAGCCTTTCAAAATACTTCCAGAAATCCACCGAAAGAGTGATTCAATTGGTTGGATCAAAGATTGAACGAACTTCTTGGAGTATTTGATTTTGCGACTCAATCCTTCATGTATGAACTCCAAGACCCAAAAACCAAAGAGAGACTGCTCTCTCTCACTCTCTTTTTAACGTGTAAAGTGGGTGCCAAGAGATATGTAAAACCCTAGCTGATGCTGCCCCTTTTTATAAGCTTTATTACCGTAACAGCCATTTATGCACTTCACAATCAGCCCGTTTGCTGGACGCATGATATCAATGTGTTTGAGCACTTTCCTTGAACCGAATACCCTAGCTCAAAAAGACTTCATAACTCGGAATTACAACGAATCATAGAAAACACGATTACAAAGATAATGTGATTCCTTCCACAATCCTAAACAGACGCATCTAGAAAGAATGAAAATAAAACGTACAACTCATATCATGTCATGGAATTGCCAACCAAAAAGGGCTCAGCCTATGGAGCTTACAATCTCCCCCTTTGGCACTTCCATGACAAAACAAAAACCATACCCTAATATAATGTGTTTGTGTCCTGTAAAGCTGCAAAACATAACACTGAAAAGCACATGATATTATATGTAAAGACTCGGAAATTCATATTTATTTTTCGTAAATAACAATGGGGTAATGTGGGGAGTTGTATGAAATGACAATATTAACTAAGTGTTGGTGAGATATATGTTGATTGGGGTGTGTTTGATTTACACAAGTCACATTTGGACCTAGAGTATAATTATATGTGTGGTTGTAATGTGTGTGGTGTATGGGAGGAGAGAGACATATCCTCCCTCCAAAAATTCAGTCCCTTTCTCTCTCTTCTCCTCCATAACTCTCTTCTTCAAATCCTCCCACCAACCCAAGTCAATCCCTCACTTCCAACCTTAATCCCTTCACAAAAGCTTCCTAAAATCTCGAGATCTACGCATTGGTGTGCTTGTTTCATCCCGGTGTTTGAAGATTTTTGCTTGGAGTTTGGAGCTTGAGCTAGGGTTTCATACTTGGAGGTGATTTCTAGTCAAAATCCCAAGAGGTGGGGGAATCTCTATCAATTCTCAATGCAATATGTTGATTGTTTGTGGGTATATATCTCTATTGATGTTCAAATCTTCCTATTTTTGCTAAATTTGGTTGTGAGACATTGCCCTAGTAAGTTTGTGTTGAATCCTACATTGTACTCACTTGTTGTTGTTGTTGTTGGGTCCCAAATTGATGGCCTAACTCACCTTCCAAAGTTCTCACAAAACCCTTAAATCAAAAACCCATCAAAATCCCCTAAAGTTGTGCAAAATTTGGCTCGTAACCCAGTTGGATCGATCCACCTTTGCTCATGGATCGATCCACCTTAATTTTTTGGGAACAGAGGACATTGGATCGATCCACATTTTTCCTATGGATCGATCCACTTAGCACTTTTGGACCGATCCACCTTTGCTTATGGATCGATCCACCTGGCTCAAGTGGATAGATCCACCTTTGCTTATGGATCAATCCACCTAGCCTTTTTGCCACTAATTTTGACCCGTTTGGCCTTCGATCGAGTTACGTGCGTGCTATATCTATTCTTGTTGAATTGAAACACTTTGAGATACCTACCACGAACATCATGAAAGATATTTGTTGAGTTCTTAAGTTCCCTTTGAGTTCAAGTGATGGGTTTGACACTTAATGACGCGAGTTGACGGTTATCGAGCGAACTAGGGTTTTTGAGCGTTGATTTTAGTTGAGTTATTGCATGGACACTTAAATGAATCGATTGAGCATGAAATGATATAAATGGATGAAAAGATTGGCACGGGGCCCGAAAGGGTATGCCCGGAGTGACAAATGGGCCCGAAAGGGTATGCCCGGAGTGACACGGGGCCTTTATGGTATGCCCGGGTATAAAGAATGATTCAAATGAATAATGTACATAATGAGGATGTTTTGGATTCATGTGACCTCTCGAGTGCGTATCGGATACAACGGCGTGATACTTGGTCCACATTAGTGATTATCGAACTTTGTGATGTCCATATCCCTTCTATATGATTTCATTGACCTTGTGATATGAAATCCCTTCGTGTCATACTTCATGGGCATCTCATTTCCATTTAGAATCGATAGATGTTTTTCTACTGGGCTAGTGAGCTCACCCTTATAATTTTCAGGTATTCAGCACAGAGAACCATGATGTGGTCTGTGGATGTGCATGCATGGCAACTTTTGAAAGCTCATTGGACTAGTTAAAAGATCATCTTGAAATAGTAGTAATTTTGGAAGAGATGAACTTGTAACTTGTATTACTTTCGCTTTGATTAAAGACTTGTAAAATGATAATGACTCATGTCATCATATTTGGGTACGGTAGACGGTTGATCCCCTTATGTTTGACTTGAAATGTATTTGACTTTGACCGTGGATGGTGTTGGCCTCCACGTGGATAATCTATTATTTATGTTTATGAAAATCTGGGGCGTTACATTATAAGCAGAAAATATCTCCCCCTTTTTGTCACGGAAGGACAAAGGTAGTGAAAGAAACACAAACATTTAATAGGTGTCAGATCTGAATATAAAGAGTAATGAGAGAGCATGTAAATGAGAGAGCTAAACCAATACTTAACTTGTCAAAACTCAACTGCCATAAAGTCAAAAGCAACTAACCACTATTCAAAAATTATGTGCATTAAAAAAAAACAACGAACCACTATCCAAGAACCAAGTCGCAAAACGCCAAATAGGGCAACCATCAAACTAAACAAAGTAGCATTATCTAAGCGATTACGAAAAAAGCATATAAAATGAATAATTGTAAATTTCAAATGCTGTTAAGAATAGAACATAGTGGAGTGGTCCATAACCATACTCGAGCCACTACTGAAATAAGAGAGACCAAGATTAAAAGGAATTAAAAATAGATTTGAGTATATAAAAATATATAGTCTCCCAAGTCTCAATTTGCAACACACCATCTGAAACCCGGTTTCTTAGGTATGAAATTCGATAAACATGAATCTTTGTAAATCAGCATGGACAAGATAGTAGAATTCATTCATGGATATATCAAGACGACAAAATGCACATGAGACACGAATCCATGACAGAGGGGTGTGTGTGACACGTCAATGGCCTTTAAGATTATCAACTAAACACGAGGTTTCTCATATACACTTGGGCTGTTGCATTTTCTTTCTCCCCTTCACGAAGTCAAACCACGCCAAAACGATAAGACAAAATAAACCATAGAACAACAATACTCCCCCTCAATCAATATTTTTTAAAATATTTATAACGTGGTATTCTCTTTTACCCCACTGTCGTTTGACACGAACATTCGGACTGGATAGAGCCGAATGGATACGGTTACTAAGCAAGTGGTCCAATACAAACGCTTTCACAAAGTCTATCCACATTTGTAGTGAATGCCCGGATAAGCAAATTGTGGACGGTCGCGCCCACGCGCTTTTGTATTGTTGTTTTGAAAAAAGGGCGATTTGGGAAAAAAAAAATTTAGAGTCGCCACCCGGGGTTTAATTTTTGGAAAATGTTTCGTACCCGAGAAACCGTTTAGAAAAATAATGACTCTTGTGCCGCTGAAAAAGGGTTTGGTCTGCGAAAAAATAGAGATTTGGGTTCGGGAGCCAGGTTACCCGCGGGGAAGGTTTTGTTTGACAAAGCACCCCGCGCGCCCGAAAATTTTCCGGTCTCTACTAAATATTTGTGGGATTTTTCTGAAAATATTTTACTGAAAACTTTATTCACATAAACAATTTATAAATAAATGAAAGAAAATAATGCATTTAAAGAGGTAAAAAAATAAAAAAATCATGCAATACACGAATTGACATAAAATAATAAAAGAGAGGGATGTAATAGCAAGAATAAAACGCTAAAGGGGTTAACTGTAATAAACCACTGCTGGTTTTTAAGAAAACAGAGTATCATGGTCGAAAACAGAGCATGAAATAAAAGTGTTACCACTGATGCCATACGACATCCAAAGATACATCGCGCGGTGCCACTGTTGGTACCGTACGGTACCAATAGTGGAAGATTTTTCAAAAAATTGTTTTCGAGTCAGAGAAGAAAATGGGTGATTTCTTCAAATAAAAATCATGATTTTTTTCATCTGAAAATCTTGTGAAAAAGTTTGTAATGTATCTCTTACCTAAACTAATGCCGTAGAACATATCGAAAATGTTCACGACATTATTCCAGAGATGTGAACAACAATTGGATTCTACGATTTGTTGAAAAAAAGCTTGGTTTTACTGAGCTTAGGGGAGGTATGGAACCACCCTAAACCCGGCAAATCCCCTCTGAAACCTTCAAGATCATGAACTTGAACCTGGAAACAAATTTTATACCTTCAGAATGATTTCGGACGCGTAGATTACTGGAGGTGGTTTGAAAATGGATTGCACTAATATTTTGGAATTACTGGAAAGGATTTGAGAGAGGTTTTGTAGTGGTAGCAATGGTTTAGAGATTACACAAATGAAATTTTCACAGAGCTTTACGAAGGATTTCCATGGAGGTTTTTCTGCTGTAATTTTTTCGGGGTGAACTCGAGCTCTCGAAACCGTTCGACGGGGATGGGTATATATAGGCCATGGTTGCTGTACTTCTCCTCCATTGTTCAGATTCGTACGCAAGAATGATGGTTTTTTGCCGTGTTACGCGAGCGAGACTGAGCTGCCGGGCAACCCGGGAATCAGGGAGATGGGACAAAGGCACCGCACGGTGTGCAAAAGGGTACCGCACGGTGTGGCTTTGGGAGCCGTACGGTGTCAATATAATTTTAGGCCGTACGGTTCTAAGAAAGAAGCCGTACGGTTCAGGTGATTTTTTGAGATTTTGGCTCTTTTGACCCGTTTGACCCGAGGGACTGTTCCGAGGTATATTTCGCGTGCTTTTTCATCATCGGGGATGCAGAAGTCATCAAAATTGGGGTGTCTACAGTTGCCCCTCTTCGACGCGGCTTAGTCACCATCATGTTGGTGTAAGTCGAGTTGAAGATTCGGACATCCCTATTTGACTAACTGCGCGAAAACAGTAAAACAGGAAATTTGGTCGAGCTCTGGGCTTCCTACGTACCTCGTTTGTGAGGATCAGACCAATCGTAGTTCGTCGGGGCCGTCATGAAAATTGCCACCTCATTTTTCAATGAAGGAAAAACGAGTGATATCTGGTGAGCAAAACCGACGAATGTCTCGAAAAATTTAAATGCCGTATAAGGGCTTACATAAAAACTTTTAAATGCCGTGGGGGACTTACATTACATGAAAACTTTTTTAAATGCCGTGTAAGGACTTACATTACATGAAAACTTTTTAAATGCCGTGTAAGGACTTACATTAAAACTTTTAAATGCCGTGTAAGGACTTGCATTACATGAAAACTTTTTAAATGCCGTATAAGGACTTACATTACATGAAAACTTTTTAAATGCCGTGTAAGGACTTACATTAAAACTTTAAAGGCCGTGTAAGGGCTTACATGAAAACTTTTAAATGCCGTGTAAGGACATACATTACATGAAAACTTTTTAAATGCCGTATAAGGACTTACATGAAAAAATTTTAAATGCCGTACAAGGACTTACAAAAAAAAAATTTAAATGCCGTACAAGAGCTTACATGAAACCTTTTCAAATGCCGTACAAGGACTTACATGAAAAAAATTTAAATGCCGTACAAGGGCTTACATGAAAAAATTTCAAATGCCGTACAAGGACTTACATGAAAATTTTTAAATGTCGTACAAGGGCTTACATGAAACCTTTTCAAATGCCGTACAAGGACTTACATGAAATTTTTTTAATGCCGTACAAGGGCTTACATGAAGTTTTTTCAAATGCCGTACAAGGACTTACGTGAAAATTTTTAAATGCCGTACAAGGGCTTACATGAAATCTTTTCAAATGCCATACAAGGACTTACATGAAAATTTTTAAATGCAACTGTGATTTGTTCGGAGAGCGATAGTGCCCTGAGTTTTCCAGAAAAAACAGCAAGTGAATTCATGTTTGAAAAGTGATTTCGAAGGACAACATGATTGAAAAGATTACCCCGCAAGGTGATTTGGTTAAAAACGTCATCCCTTATGACGGTTTGATTGAAAAGAGTTGACCATTTCTGGTCCTGAAATTGATTTGAATCTGAAGTGACCATTTCTGGCCTTTGAAATTGAATTTGAAGTTGAATTTAAAGCGACTATTTTTGGTCTTTGAAATTTGAATTTGAAGTTGAATTTGAAGCGACCATTTCTGGTCTTTGAAGTTGAATTTGAAGTGACCATTTCTAGCCTTGACTTTGAAATTGAGCTTGAAGTTGATTGAAAAATTGTCCCAGAGGACGATTGATTGAAAAGCTATCCCGAAGGATAATTGTCTAAAAGCAAAATTGTCTTGAAGGACGATTAATTGGAAAATTGTTGATTGAAAACAAGTTCAGGAGGATGTTTGATTAAAAGCTTGTATCAAAGGATGATTGATTGGAAAACCGCCACTGAGGACGCTTGATTGAAAAAGACCGCCGCATGATTGAAAATCGCCAGTGGGGACACTTGTTTGAAAAACTGCCACTGAGGGTGTTTGGTTGAAGAATCATTCCCGAGGATGGTTGTGTGAGACTTAGGTCTCGACACTTGATGACATAATGACAACATTCCTTTCTTTGAAAAGGTAGGAGGCACAACGGGGTGTCTCTTTTGCTTTACTGTCTTTCCATTAGGCCACGGTTTGGATTTCGGGCTGGTTCTTGAGGCTTGAGCTTTTAGGTTGAGGTTTGACCCTTGAGTTTGTTTCTGTTGAGGCTAAAGATTGCGCCTTTGAGCTTTCTTGGATCCCGGTGTATGCTTGCCCCGGTGAATGGTTGTGGGCCGACGTGCCCCAGTTCTTGGATTTGGGCACATGCTGCCCTCAGTGAATTGTGGTGGGCTGACGTGCCCCAGCCTTGGACAAATGTGCCCCTCAGTTTTGAATCTGTGGTTTTGGCTATCATTGATTCTTCCATGCATTGAAATCGTCTTCCACGAGTCTAAGACTAACAAGACCATTTAGGGCCTGACTGGATGAAGACCTTGTGTGAATTTGGACAAGGCCCAAACAGAGGAGTGACTTTACAATAATGCCCCTTGGCAAGACACAGACAATGAAGTGTATTTTTTACAAGACCATGCTAACTGAAAGGATTTGACAAGACTGACAAGGCCGAGGGATTTGATCGGCCTTTTGGAGAATAGAGCAGATTTTGACATGACTGACAACAAAGGATTGAAAAGGTCTTTTCATCAACTGGGTGACTCCCCTTAAGATGTCCCTGATTGGGGCAAAGATTAACTTTTTAGAAGATAGAAAAGACTATACTGACTCAGAGTTCTGAAGGATGGCAAACATGCCTCACGATTGATGCTGAAATTGTCATGACAAAATTGAATTTTTGATGACTTTCCCTTAGGGATTTCGAAATTGTTTCACTCCATCAAATGATAATCATTCAAATCGATTATTCTATCAAAACACGAGATTTCTTATTGTGAACCCATGCCCTGGGTTGCTGATGATAATCTGATGCCCTAGTTTGGAGGGTTGCTGATGAAGACACCTTGATGTGCCCAGGTTTGGATTTTTGCTTTGGCTGAAGCCACTGTTTGCACAATGCTTTGACTTTTAAGGGAGATTAGACTGTTCCCTTTTGACTTGGATTCTCACTATCAAGTTGCGCTTTCCAATCTGAAAGGTTTTTATTCAGGTTATAATGGGGCCAAGGTTATGGGCTTGACAAAGAAAGGATAATAGGCTCAAAATCTTATTTTCCTTCGGGTTATTGGAGCTAGCAGCTGTCTCAGAATTTTTTGGTGCCCCTTCTTGCTTTCGATGGGCTTTTTTTTTTTTTTTCGAGCACTTTCGCAATTTGTTGTGCCTATGTGTTTGACACTTTCATTCTCTTGAAATTTTGACGTGCCGATGGCAACAACGCGTTTTGGCACTTTCATTGGACGTGCTGGTGACAACTATGCATTTAGCACCTTGTTTCTTTTAATTCACCCAAATGTGGGGGATAGCTGTCTAGCTGGGTTTTTTCAAAGAAATTGATTTCAGGCTCAAAGAGGGTGATCAAGGGATATATTTATCTGGGGAATGAAAGCAAAGAATGTCTTTCTTCATTTTGAATTGCGCAACTTGATAGAAAGAATCTGTTCATGCTCTAACTTTTGCCTAGATCACATTTTGAAGTTTTGATCTAGCGAGCCTTTTTGCTTTAACTTTTGCCTAGGCCGCCCTTGCGGATTTTTGACCTAGCAGGCTTTTTCTATGTCAAAGCATTGCTTCTTGATGGCATCGGGGATTGGTGCCTGGAATTCCTTCTTCTTTCGCAGGGCAAGGATTCAATCTCGTGCTTTGAAGTGATTCTCAAATGATGGTGGAAAACAATTCCAAGTTGAGGGATCTATTGCAAAAACTCAAGTTTATTAAGACAATTTCAACATAAAGGTGTGACATTTATTTTCCAAAAGTTGCGATCGAACCACTAAGGGTTGCCTATGTATCCTTTTGTAAGGAATCAGATCGTGCGTAGTTCGGGACTACAACGCTGACTCTAGGTTTTGATTTTTTTTTTTTTTTTGACAATAACAGGACACTACAGACTCGAATTTGAAGACATACTTGAAAGCGAAAGCATGAAAGACTCAAAGCACAACCAGACACAACTAAGACTTGACTTGACTTGAAAACTTGACTCGAAGATTTGGCCCGACTTGAATGCCCTCAAGACTCGTGGAAGATTGAGCTATTGCATGATCCTTGACAGTTTATTCTTCTTTGTTGGCCTTGACATCTGTTCAATCAGAAATCCCCCATGGACTCGGTGTTGAACTTGATGGAGTTGATATGTGGATTGGAATTTGATTGGGTGTTGGTTTTTGCTGGTGGAGGAAAGATGGTTTTGTTATCGATGAGGTCCTGAATTTTGTGACGGAGGCGGTGGCACTCATCGGTAGCATGACCAGACATTTGGTGGAATGCACAAAAGGCATTTGGGTTATGGTAAGATGGGAGCTTCTGAGGTAGAGGAGTTGGAGGGAGTGGTTTGATATGGCCGGTTTTGAGGAGTCTTTCATAAATCGAGGACAGAGGTGTGGAGAATTGGGATAGGGTTCTTTGTGGTTTTTTAGAATGGTTGGTTTGAACTTTGACCTCGTTGACATGCATGGCTTGGTTGACATTTTGGTTTGTGGAGCTGGAAAAGGCTTGGGTATAATCATTTTTGTTGAACAATTTGTCGCTGTTGTCGGAGTACACCCATTTGGTTTTGGGAACAGGTTCACTTTTCTCAAAGATACCAGACCGGATTGCCTCCTCAACGGCAAGGCCTGCCTCATTGAAGGTTTTGAAATCGGCGGTAAAAAGGAACACCACCAAGTGCTTTGCTAAAACTGGAGCCAAATTTCTGGTAATGATTCGCATCTGTTCCTTTTCTGACGGCCTGTCAATCATCTGAGAGGCTTTTCCTCTCCATCTTTTGATAAAGTCAGGAAAGGATTCATTTTTCCCCATCTTAGTTGATTCCAACTCTCGAATGGTCATCTCCAGCTGGATGTTGTAGTTGTACTGAGCCACAAAGGCTGCCCCAATGTCTTCCCAAGTTTTCTTCTTTGAATTGTCTAAGTTCAGAAACCAACGGAGTGCGGGCCCTGTCAGGGTTTGCTGGAACATTTGGGCCATGGCGTTCTTCTCCACATCAAACATGGATAAGGTACCCAGGTATGTTTGCAAGTGTGCATTGGGATCACCGCTTCCATCGAATTTGTCCCAGTCAATGGGCTTGAATTTGTCAGGCAGTTTGGCATCAAGAAATAAGCGTAGTTTCTCCATGTCAATGCCTGTAGCCGCAATCTTTTCTTGTTTCTGGACTGACTCCTCTAGTTTGGCTATTTTAGCCATCATAGCTTCCACCCCTGAATTATTTGATGATTCCTCAGACAGACGGGAGGTCACGTCTTGAATCATGATCATCATTTGAGCTATTTGCTTGCTGTTGGTAGCTCGCTGATCTTCCAAGGCTTCTTTGAGAATCTGAACCTCGATTTTCTCTGACTGTTTTATAGTCTTGGCCATGACTGGAAGGCTAGTTGACTATTCTGCTCTTGACTCAGTTCGAATTAATTGATGGTTGGGCAATCAGGATTGTTTGTCGGGTCAACCTTTGTTCTGAAAAAATTGACTTCAAGTGGTAAGGTTTTCTTGTTTGGGTTGATGGCTGGGAATTGACGGTAAAGCAAAATTGAACTCAGGAGTGCCCCTGCTTGTTTTATTTTGAAAAGGAGAATGTCGTGCATGTGTCGTTATGTGTGTCACCCTAAGTCTCAGAAGGTGTTTTCAACAGCCATGGGTAGGTCATTACTCGGTAGGTTAAGTTCCCGTGCATTGGAACCAGAGCCAATCAATTTTCTTGACCACCCAAGACAGAGCAATAAGGCTGTTGAAATCTGAATAAATGTTTATGGCTAGATCGGATAACAGGAAGCCGTTCGAGCACGGCTGACACTGGAGGTGTTTGAATAAAGGAAAACGGTCTCAAAAAGGCTACCCCGATCCTCAGTATTTCTTTTGACGGTGTATCCTTTGAACTGGAAAACAAGACTTTGGAAAAATCTGAAAATGGACTAAGTTTGCCTCCCCTTTGCACAGAATACTGACGTGGCAAGGGTAGTAACGGCAGGCTGACTCATCATCGTCCAGGGTTGCCGAGAATCCAGGGATGTCCTAACACCAGCAAGCCGGGTAGGGTAACCAGGACACAGCGGCAGGGCTAGTAACCATGCACGTTCAATGCAAAAGTTTAACAACAAAATCATTTTCAAAAATCCCACAAACATTTTTCAAGTCTGGCTCGCTTTTTAAATTAATCAAAATCTTGAAATTTTACTCAGGCAAACAACCGGGAAAGCTCCAGTCCGGATTGATCGGGCTCTCACCCTGACATCATTCCTTTCTTTGACAGCGCGAAGCATGTACGTTGTGTCAAACTTTCAAGGGTCATTTTACAAGTGTAAAATGTCAAAATAAAGCTAAATTAAAAACATATCGTTCCCCAGCAGAGTCGCCATTTTGTGGACGGTCGCCCACACACTTTTGTATTGTTGTTTTGAAAAAAGGGCGATCTGGGAAAAAGAAAAATTTAGAGTCAGTCGCCACCCGGGGTTTAATTTTTGGAAAATGTTTGGTACCTGAGAAACCGTTTAGAAAAATAATGACTCTTGTGCCGCTGAAAAAGGGTTTGGTCTGCGAAAAAATAGAGATTTGGGTTCGAGAGCCAGGTTACCCGCGGGGAAGGTTTTGTTTGAAAAAGCACCCCGCACTCCCGGAAATTTTCCGGTCTCTACTAAATATTTGTGGGATTTTTCTGAAAATATTTTATTGAAAACTTTATTCACATAAACAATTTAAAAATAAATGAAAGAAAATAATGCATTTAAAGAGGTAAAAATAATAATAAATCATGCAATACACGAATTGACATAAAATAATAAAAGAGAGGGATGTAATAGCAAGAATAAAACGCTAAAGGGGTTAACTGTAATAAACCACTGCTGGTTTTTAAGAAAACAGAGTATCATGGTCGAAAACAAAGCATGAAATAAAAGTGTTACCACTGATGTCGTACGGCATCCAAAGATACACCGCGCGGTGCCACTGTTGGTACCGTAAGTACCAATAGTGGAAGATTTTTCAAACAATTGTTTTCGAGTCAGAGAAGAAAATGGGTGATTTCTTCAAATAAAAATCATGATTTTTCATCTGAAAATCTTTTGAAAAAGTTTGTAATGTATCTCTTACCTAAACTAATGCCGTAGAACATATCGAAAATGTTCACAACATTATTCCAGAGATGTGAACAACGATCGGATTGTGCGATTTGTTGAAAAAAAGCTTGGTTTTACTGAGCTTAGGGGTGGTATGGAACCACCCTAAACCCGGCAAATCCCCTCTGAAACCTTCAAGATCATGAACTTGAACCTGGAAACAAATTTTATACCTTCAGAATGATTTCGGACGCGTAGATTACTGGAGGTGGTTTGAAAATGGATTGCACTAATATTTTGGATTTACTGGAAAGGATTTGAGAGAGGTTTTGTAGTGGTAGCAATGGTTTAGAGATTACACAATGAAATTTTCACAGAGCTTTACGAAGGATTTCCATGGAGGTTTTTCTGCTGTAATTTTTTCGGGGTGAACTCGAGCTCTCGAAACCGTTCGACGGGGATGGGTATATATAGGCCATGGTTGTCGTACTTCTCCTCCATTGTTCAGATTCGTACGCAAGAATGATGGTTTTTTGCCGTGTTAGGCGAGCAAGACTGAGCTGCTGGGCAACCCGGGAATCAGGGAGATGGGACAAAGGCACCGCACGGTGTGGCTATGGGAGCCATACGGTGTCAATAGAATTTTAGGCCGTACGGTTCTAAGAAAGAAGCCGTACGGTTCAGGTGATTTTTTGAGATTTTGGCTCTTTTGACCCGAGGGACCATTCCGAGGTATATTTCGCGTGCTCTTTCATCATCGAGGATGCACAAGTCATCAAAATTGGGGTGTCTACACAAATATATTCTTTTCTTCCCATCAATATTTTATATACCAATCACAAAAGCGATAAGTCTATCATTAGAGCTCAAACGGTCAATCGTCGAGGGAGTAAAGAAGACAGGTTAGCAAGGTATATGAGAAATTACCATATCTTAGTGTGCAATCTATCAGACTATAACGTGCAGCAGTGGAGATCACAAAAACATGCAGCATGAGACACTTGACATCCCAATGTATGCCATGAGTAAATTTAACCATATCGTGCATCCAGTATCACAAAAGAGCATATCCACAAATCCAAACCAATGCACAAATTCTAGAGGGGAGTCACAGGAAACTAAAATATCTTTTTGATTTTGAATTATATGCATGTTTTTTTTTACTTTTATATATATGGAAAAGAGAAAAAAAAACATAAAAGAAAACGCAAGAATGTTTTTTTTTTTAAGAACATAGCATAAAGAATAAATGAAAAACCTTAAAACAACTTAAAAAAAAAAAAAAACTAGACAAAAGAAACGGGAAAAAGAAAAACAATCCATAGCTCTAGTACAAGATAAGCAATGTAGACCAATTCTAGACTATGAACCCAAAACCAAGCCTTAAAAGGCAAGGTCAACACCTCCAGATGATCGCGTGTCATCTAGAGAGTTGGTGGACAAATCTGTATGAGGTCTAAAATCTGATCTCCTCACCCAAATAGGTCTAGTCTTAACCTTCTCAAAATTTACAAAGTGTTTATATGCATGTTTAGGATTCACATTCATGCTCTTTTCATGTGGAGTCACCCGAGGCTTTTGGTTTCTACCCCCATAATTATTAACATAATGATAACGTGATGAAGCAATAGGGTACCCATGAAGTTTAAAGCAATTAGGTCGAATGTGGCCTTTCACTCCACAAAAATGACATGCAGGAAGAAACTTGATATAATCATGAGAATGCGACAAGTGTGTGTTAGAAGTACGTGATTCATTCAATTTCCTACATTGAGGTCTAGTGTGACCTTTGACTCCACAATAATGACAGGTAGGAACAAATTTATCAATTTTAACTCTCTCAATAGCATGAGCCTTGCCAACATTATTCTGAATACTAGCAGTAAAATAAGTTTTTGGAGTTACCTCTTTCATTTTTTCGTTTATTTTACCTTCGTACTGCTGGGACGATGAATCTCCATAAAAGCCAAGACCTGACCTGTCACTTGTTGATCTTTGAGCTCCAAGAATGTCATCTAATTTCTTTGAACCTGTATTCAATCGCTCAAAAACACAATTAGCACTATCAAGATCAATTTTTAACTTATCTATTTTACCTTCGAGCGAGGAGTTTTGAACAGTCAATGCACTATTTTTCTCTTAAAGATTCACAACTTCTTCTAAGCATATCTCTTTCTTCTGTTACCAAAGTTGATACCCCTTTCTCATCCTTCAACTGATTTTGCACTTTTGCCAACTCCATAATAGCATTTTTATACTTCTCTGCTAGTTTAAGGTTGGTCTTGTTGATTTTCATACTCTCCTTATAAAGTATGTCATACTTTTCTCTCAACTCCTGACTATCCTCAAACTCATCTCCTTCTTCCTCATCATCACTATCATCCGAAGATTCCTCACTAAGATGTGATTGTAAGGATGCCCTGAATGCAATATACTTTTTATTATCTTCGCGTTCTTCCTCAGACTTGCTAGACTCACTATCATCATCCCAAGTTATGTTGGCCTTATAATTCGTCTTCTTTTTCAACTTGTTGTTACATTCATGAGCCAAGTGACCATACCCATGACACTCAAAGCATTTAGGCCCTGGTGGTGGTCCTTTTATCCCCTTCTTCTCCTTTCGATTAGATGATTCACCTTTTCCTTGGTAATTAGATTTTTTATTTCTAAACTCATTGTCAATCGGTTTTTTTTTTGGAAAAACTTTTTAAATTGATTAGTGAACAAAGTCAGTGCTTCAAGGTCATAATTATCATCGGTATCTGAATCTATATTCTGGCTAGAAAAAACAATCTGTTTAGCCGAAGGTTTTGTTTTTATAGATTCAGATTGCAAGATGTCTACTTCATATGTTTGAAGTAAGCCAACAATTTCCTCAAGAGATTTTTCTTTTAATTTGCGCTTACCTTCAAGCATAGTGACTTTTGTTTTAAAACGTTCAGGCAAAGATCTCAAATTTTTTTTAATGACACGAAAAGAATCAATAGGCTCACCCAATGTTTCACAACTGTTGACGATTGAGATTAGCTTGGAGTACAATTGATTGAATGTCTCATCCTCTTCCATTCTGATCATTTCAAACTCAGTTGTAAGCCTTTGTAATTTAGACTGTTTTACCACGTCGGTACCCTCATGACAGGTGACTAAGATATCCCAAGCCTCCTTAGCTATTTCACAGTTTGCTATCTTACGGTGTTCATTCACATCCACAGCACTAAACAGAATATCCAAGGCTCTATTGTTGGCTTGTAATTCAGATTTTTCAGCGGTAGAGAGCTCGGAACTAGGTTTGGGTTCTACTTGATTGTTTATGGTATGGGTAGGGTACGTATAACCATTAACACATGACTTCCGAATTTCCTCATCCGTAGATCTCATAACAACTTTTATTCTAGATTTTCAATAATCAAAATTTTCGCTATCCAAAATTGGTACACGACTAGATAAATGATACTCCCTCTGTCCCAATTTGTTTGCTCACTACGAAACTACGTGCAATTTTCAAACTAAAAATTAATGTATTTATCAAAATAATTTTTGAAATTTTTTTGCACCATATTAAAGTTTTCAATGAGATCTATCAAACAAGATTCACATTGATTAGAAAATTATTTTTGCAATTACATTATTTTTTAGTTTGAAAATTGCACGTAGTTTCGTAATGAGCAAACAAATTGGGACGGAGGGAGTACATGTTTGTGTTCGTGTTCATCTTGACTAAGGATCCACTCTAGGAATAAACCCTAATATAATGAGCGACCCACTCTGATACCAATTGAAAAATCCTATTTTGCTAGCAACCGAAAAATCAAGCAATACACAGGAAATAAATAAATACGATGAACACACGATATACGTGGAAAACCCCGAATAGGGTAAAAACCACAGGAAGGAATCAAAACACTAAAAATAACATTGTGCGATTACAATCGACCTATACTTACAATTGAAAATCTCTCTCAATAGACCCAAGAACCGATTGCCGAATCCACGTTCATCGCACCAAGTGTTTGATCACCGCATGCCTTGAATCCTCAAGCCTTCCAAAGTACTTCCAGAAATCCACCGGAAGAGTGATTCAATTGGTTGGATCAAAGATTGAACGAACTTCTTGGAGTATTTGATTTTGCGACTCAATCCTTCATGTATGAACTCCAAGACCCAAAAACCAAAGTGAGGCTGCTCTCTCTCACTCTCTCTTTTTAACGTGTAAAGTGGCTGCCAAGAGATATGTAAAACCCTAGCTGTTGTTGCCCCTTTTTATAAGCTTTATTGCCGCATGCTCGAGCACATGTAGGCTACTCGAGCACTTCACCAACAACCATTTATGCACTTCACAATCAGCTCGTTTGCTGGACGCATGATATCAATGTGCTTGAGCACTTTCCTTGAACCGAATACCCTAGCTCAAAAAGACTTCATAACCCGGAATTACAACGAATCATAGAAAACACGATTACAAAGATAATGTGATTCCTTCCACAATCCTAAACAGACGCATCTAGAAAGAATGATAATAAAACGTACAACTCATATCATGTCATGGAATTGCCAACCAAAAAGGGCTCAGCCTATGGAGCTTACAAGAAGAAATAATATTGGAGAATTAGAGTGCCTTACAGCTCTGCTGAGTCGTTGATTCTTTATGTTAAATGACATAAGCACCATTAAAAGTTGCCATGTTTTCTGCAAAACTTATTATTGCACGAAGATCTTGGTCTTGCCTCATGTTAGTTGTAAATCTTTATCTGTCTTTGCCACCCTGTCACAGAATCCATCTAGAAAAGGGATAGGCATATAACTCTTTTGCACTCTGTCCATAGTTATAATTTATAAGATTCCGACTATCTTAATTTCAATTTTGCCTACTATGTCAGCCAGTAGCACTACCTAACTCTATGCTAGTTTTGACAAGGGGTCTCAAACTAATTTTTAAGTGCACATATTTGGCATGTTCAAACTTCTTTTCTCCTGCCCTTTTTGTTGATGAAACACTCAAACTGGCTGATAGTGTTGGATCGTGGGGTGTTAGTTCTTTTTGTTGCCACTTGTTTGCTCTCTTTGAACTTCGATTGAGGGTTTATTCAATACATCCAATAAAGCATGTTATTTCTTATCTTATTAGCTTTTTGGATGCTGAGATGTTTATTTGAAGTCAAGGTTTTGAACTATACTCATGTTAGTTCTTTTTGTTGCGCCTTGCTTGCTCTCTTTGAACTTCGATTGAGGGTTTATTCAATACATCCAATAAAGCATGTTATATCTTATTATCTTTTCGGATGCTGAGATGTTTATTTGAAGTCTAGGTTTTGAACTGTACTCATTTCACAATTCCAGATGTCAGTAATTGTTGAATGTGTTTATGCTGGCTACAGGGAAGATTCAAGTATCAACCTGGTCAAGTTAGAGTTTTTGGAATGCTTACTGGAGGCACTGGCATTACACCAATGTTCCAGGTACTTACTTAACTAATAAAGACAGATGGATGGTTGTTCCCAAAAAGGTTATTTTTCATTGGATCATGCATTGTTCTGCATATTTTTTCACCTTTCTAATTACCCATGTTCCTCATTTTGTTTGTCTTAGGTCGCCAGAGCCATACTATAAAACCCAAATGACAAAACTAATGTACGTCTTATCTACGCTAATGTGACTTCTGAAGACATTCGTTTGAAGGTAAACCCCTCTCTCTCTCTCTCTCTCTCTCTCTCTCTCTCTCTCTCATGAGTGCGTGTGTTCATGCACTAAACATGGCCACAAAATGACATAAATCATATCTATGACCAGAGATATAGTCGGAATTTGACTATAGTAATGTGTATGCTCTTTCATGCCATAATCAACTATGGTTCGTGGACTCTTCCGAATGTGCAGAAGTACTGGTGTTGGACACTTAGCACTTGGGTAAGGGTATTGGATCTAGTCTGACTTGCTTAATTAGGTATTCACGTAGCAATCACATTTTATAACTTGAATTTTCAATAAACAATGCATAGAACTATTTGATGCATGTATGGCCGAAGGCACCTTGTGAACACCATGTATCATGAAATTTGAAAAAATATACTTAGGAATATCGAATATTTTGGCATGTCCATGTGTTCGTGAGATGTAAATTATAAATCCAACACTTAGACACATAACCACACCAGATGCCTGTACGAGAGGTCATGTAACATGGATTCTCACACATATTTGGGAGGCACAAATAGAGGAATTTGTACACATCAAACATTAATCTATAAGATAGAATTGAATTGAGTGAAGAAATATTGCTTTAGATGACATTGCATGTTTACGTGTAAACATTAGGATCTCTATGTAATTGCCAGAAAAAAATTAGGATCTCTATGCTATAAAGGGAGTGAGTATGGTAATTTAGAAGTTCAACAACTCAAGATGTTTCGGTATCCTTAGAATGGAGATCAAATATTTGGCACCTATAGAACCATATTAGACACCCCTCCCCTACTCTTTTTGGCAAAGCAGATTCAAATCTGCACTGACGTCGCATAGCACTTGCCACCATGCCTTCTAAACAAGTCAATTTACAAGGCTCCCATCAACCGCAGCATTTTGGAGAGGTCCCGGTGAACAACAATGCCTTACTTCTATTTTTTGAGACTCCATTACTTAAATCTCCCGCCCAAATGCTTGGGCTCTCCCACCATGCAAGGTTGCGACCTCTCAATTTTCTAGGGATACAATCTCCCAAACTCAAGAGAAAATTTGTCATGCTTCTTGTTATTGGAAATGTATCTGGCAATTAGATCCACGAGTGTGCACTATTCCTTCTTGTTTTTGCTTTGTGCGTGTACTGTTATTTGTGGTCCTTACAAAATCTAATAGCAGGTTCCAACATTTTTGTGCTGATTTTGCCCTTACATTATGGGTTAATTTCAGTGTCACCCTTACCGTCAACATAGCAACGAAAAAGGATGACAGGGTTAACACTTTCTAATGTGAGTTTATGATGGGTTAAGGGGAATTATGGATGGGTAATGATGTGGGAAAAGGGTACTAAAATGCCTTTACTTGAAAGAATCTTACCAAACACGTTAATCCTACCATCAGTCTCTCCCTCTCGCATCTCTATATATTCTCTCATAGACCATGCCAGCAAACCCGCAAAAACTATGTCCTCATATCAATGCCTTTCCTCCTCTTCTTCCCCTACTCCCAAAATTACCACTTCCACTTCATCCCATACTTGTAGGATCCTTGTGTTGAGCAAACAAAGCTATAAAATTCTATAGAATTGTCATAAGACCGGCGATACTTTACGGGACAGAATGCGGGCCTATCAAGAAACAAGTGAGCAAGATGTGTAGTGGAAATGCAAATGCTAAGATGGATGTGTGGAAAGACTAGAAGGGACAATAATAGAAATGAAACAATTCATGAGATGGTAGGTGTTGCACCTATAGAGGAAGTTGAGAGAAAATAGATTAAGGTGGTTTGGACATACCTACTGTAGACCTATAGATGCAATAGTAAATAGAATTGATAGGATAGTTTTGAGTAGTAATGCTAATGGGAGGGATAAACCCAAATTGACATTGGATGCTGTAGTGTGCAAATATATGAGTTTACTGAGACAAAGTGAACAAGTAGTCCTTGATAGAGCTCAATGGGAAAAAAGGATTCATATAGCCGACCCCAATTGATTGGGACAAAAGACTCGGTTTGGTATCCCCTCGAAAAGAGGAATCATGATGTCAAGATCTAGAGGTCATACCTTCTAGCATTTGTGTAGGTCTAGAACTTGTGGAGCCTCCATCGGGAGGTGAATTGATAGCAGCATGATTGCTACTAAGTGGACTCAATCCGCCACCGCCAGAATCTCCTAGGGAACTAGAATTCTGATCATTAGTCACTTCTACACAGTAATTGTCTAACTTTTGTTTGTCAAACTTCTTTGCAATGTTCAAATGGAATATATTGTAGTTATTTTTTGAGACTATAATGCATTAATTATACACTGTTTGTTAACATAAAGATAGTATTTATTCCGCTGCTATTTTTGCAGGAAGAACTGGATAATCTGGCTAGTAATTTTTCTAGCCGCTTTACTGTCTACTATGTTCTAAATCAGGTATCATCTTCTTTTCATCCTTGGTATAAATGTAGGGGTGATTTTTCTTACTTATCTTTGTTAGAAAATGTACTGCTTTCCTCGGTAATTGCTCATATTGCTTATTACATATTGCAGAGCATCTCTTTTTTTACAGTTTACATCCTGTCCTAGAACGCGTCTCTGAAGTACCAGACTTTGTATGTGGTTACCCCTTGCCTTCAGCAGCATTCGGAATTGTATTTTTAGCGTCTCTACAAAAACGGTGCTTTTTGTAGCTGTTGATGATCAAAAACGGTGCTTTTTGTAGCTGTTGATGATCTTAAAAAATTAGTATGATAGCACAGGACAGATTCTTTTCATCCTTGCAAGTTGTCCTCCTTTTACTGTTATTTGTATTGTAATATATAAACCTTTTTTGGAGCCAAGTAACTCTTTTCAAACTGCCAAAATCGTCCTCCACGAACTCCACTTTACACAGTTGTTCCCTATGAGATACTTGTTTTCTTTTACTTGAGGTGCAAAAACAGAAAAGATTCTCAAAATGTCATAACTGCTGCAAAAACATAGAAGATTCTCAAAACGTCGTAACTGCTGCTGTTTTTCATGTGAAAATTCTATTTGCACCGCTGTATTTTCTCATTACCCACGCCTTGAGTCCTGTACATTACATCTTCATTAGAAATTACCTTAAAGGGCTTTTATTGAAATGAGTACAATCCCTTTACCCAATAACTCCTTCCCCTCCTGTCATTACACCCACCCACCCTAAATTCTCCTCCATTACACCTCTATCGCTACACCTCCGTTACTTCTCAAATGTAGACTTGGACAATTGGTACTTAAAATCCTAATTTCTATCCTCCACATCCGTTTCCTACCTCCTATTGTACACAATAACATCTATATTCATAAGAGTTATTAGGTTAATAACTCACAAAACCTTCATATTTTGTCCATCTCCATACCCACATATGGAGCAACCATGGAAGGCAAAGAATCGATTGAGAGAAAACAACAATATCCCTATGGACTACAGCATCTAATGTCAATTTGGCTCTTCCTCTCCTCTTAGCATTACTACCCAAATCTATTCTATCAACTCTCTTAACTACTGCAAAAAATGATATATTAATCCAGTCAGGGGTGACGGGACAAATGCGCACATAGGGTCAGCTGACGCCGTTGGAAAATAAATTACTAGTGTTAAGTTGTATATCTTCCTTACTCAAAATTTGACCCCATTAACTGTGATGCAAAGCACTGGCTAATACTTCTACAAACCAACACTCACCCCACTTTGGGCAGATTAAAAAATGAAGGCAGAACAACCACAATGCCATCATGTAAAGCATTAAATTATTTCCCATTATTCAAATGCAGTGCCGCACCCACATCGGATAACTTCTTAACCAATGGCTGAACAATTGCTTGGTCAATGATCACAGACAAATTCACAATCATGATTCGCCTATTAAACAAAAATAATAATTTGATGAAAAGCCATATTGGAGATGGACTTGGGAGCATAGCTTGATGATGCCTGCAACATTTTATTATTCCTAGCTGTCTGCTCTGCTTAGTAATTGCACAGGAAGGATTGATTGCATTTGGTGTTATCCAATTAAGGGGAGACAAATTTAGTTAGGTGGTTCAATGTCCTTGGTTGGCAAAAAAAAAATGAGTCAAAAAAAGTACTTACTAACAGTGTTTGGGGACATGAAGAAAAGGGGATCAGAGAAGCGAGTTTTGACAGCTAAGACTAGTTGTTTTCTTTCATGTTCAGACCATTAGTCAGGAAAGTCAAAGGAGTACATTATTCAAGAAAAGCCCAAGAAATTTCCATCATCTACCGCACCTCCAAGGGTAACTATGCTTGCCAAGTAACATTCTTTTGTTGTTTTTATCTTCTTTTGTGATTAGTCACTTCTACACAGTAATTGTATAACTTTTGTTTGTCGAACTTCTATGAAATGTTCAAATGGAATATTGTAGTTATTTTTTAAGACTATAATACATTAATTATACATGTTGAACATATAACTAATGAGTGCTCTAAACCTCAGTGAACATGTAGCCCTTGATAGAGCTCAATGAAAAAAAAAGATTCATGTAGCTGACCTCAATTGATAGGCTTAGTTCCGTTTGGTTTGGTTTGGTTTGAGCTTTGACAGTACGTATTGGATGCTTAGTTGTAAATTGAGAAACATATAAGGAAACTTTGGATATCTCATGTGGAACAGATGGAAGCAATTAAACAAGCATAAGAAATGTATCATATTTTAAATTGTATCATATTCTATATGGTTTGTGTGTAGTTCACTTTTCAGAATTGCATTATACCCATTTGGAAGCATGTTACTACTCGTTCAAAGAAAGATTTTTTTTTATTATAACGAAGCTCCGTGGACAAACTCTTTGAGCTTATTTTTATTGTCTGTAGACCTCTTTCCGTATGTTTGATAAATGTATTTCTTGATTTTACACTTGCTTCAATTCATCCTCCTCAGGCACCTTAAGGATGGGATGGTGTATAGTTTGATTCATAACCAAGGAAATGATTCAAGACCAATGCCCTGCGCCTGCACCTAATATTCAGGTGACTCTCTCTCTCTCTCTCTCTCTCTCTCTCTCTCTCTCTCTCTCTGCATTTGTGGCATCTAAACCGAGTCTCTTGTATGTTGAAGATACTGAGGTGTGGGCCTCCACCCATGTACAAGGCAATGGCTGCTCACCTTGATGCTCTTGGATACACTCCCCAAATGCAATTCCAGTTCTAAGCTGCAACTTCAGTTTGTCCTTTCGCTGCATTATTTTACTTAACGAACATACAACTCCATTCTTGTCGGTTTATATATACTATCCAGCCCTGGTAGGAAACTTTGTTGACAACCTGAAGCACCATAGTTTGGAAAGGGTTTATATATCACCCGGTCCTTTTTCAAATTACATGGCTTTAGCTGACTCTTTACTGGCTCAATAATTAGCAGGAAAACATTGTCAGTTTTTCTTGATATGGCATATACTTCTTGCATGTTGAGGAAGAACGAGATTCGGCGGTCCTCCTGACAAAACAGAAACTTGATATTCTGTTGGTCATAAGGCAGAGGCATAATGAAATTGAACAAATTGAGTGATACTGTACAGTTGTTGGTGCTACGCGGTCTTCATTCGAGCGAAAAAAACTTGGTGTTTTTATGGAAAGATGCAGCATTTTCCTGTTTTATGGCGTACTTCCAAACTCAAGAGGGCCACCACAATATACTCCCTTCGTCCCAAATTTTGTCCATATTTTTGGCATGCATGTTATTTTTAAATTACTTATATCTTTCGATCTATTATATTGTTTTTAATAATTTTGAAAACTTTGTTAATACATTTAATCAACATTTGAGATCTATATTGCATAACTAGAACTTTATACACTATACTAAATAGTATTTTGAGGTGCCTAGAATAATAAAAATGGACGAGAAATTTGGGACGGAGGGAGTAGCCTTTTGTCAATAGGCGTACAAAATACCATAGTAGTCGATGCTCTGCAGTTGGCTGTATTGCTGAATTGATCGAATGTGTGGAACATAAATTGAAATTACAATCTGCTTCGAAATCCATGGGGTGATCTGAAATCCAGCAGTGATTGTTTGGACTAGACCCCGAATTTAAAGATACTCACATATCACTTTTCACGCATCACCCACACACCCCTCTCACATAGGGGGGTCCCACACATGGGCCCCTCTTACAAATTCTGGTTGTTCAGGACTTCGAAGGAGAGAATCACTAGCGGTCTTGAAGGTGATCTCTTCATCAGTTGCATGAATTTATCATTTTGTTAAAATTCCCAAGACTGGTGAACATCATTTTTTTTTTTATTAATCTGTTGAATTTCTTGAGGTTTGTGATTCAGTGTCATTTTGTGCAAATCATTAGACTGTAAATGTCTTTTTATAGAGTAAACAATTCAAGATATTTTCTATGGCTAGGAAATTGATGATGTCGATAAATATTGGTCTCTGAAAAAATTTATTCTTGCATTTTTTGGTAGATTAGATTTAGAGTGGAGGCCTGCAGTAAATTTCACTCTCTTTCTCTTTACTTTTAATGGTTACAGCAAATGGTGCAGAAGTTTTTTCTTCTTTTTTTTAAGTGCAGAAGTTATGAAAACTTTTTCCTACAAATTCCTGTTTGCATTTAGATATAAAAATAGTAAGTTGACATTATATATTCTTTTTAATAATGCTTGTTTAGGAAAGATTTTGACTGAATATTAATTCCATATCATTAGTCCACATAATAACAACAGCAAACCAGGACTACTTTGAATTTAAAGATTTCATGGAAAACTAAATTTTTACGGTAGGACGTATATACAAAGTTTTCTCAACTTCTGGACTTGATGCCGAACCCTTTTTAAAAACAGAGGTGAATGCATAAATATTGTATACTACGATTATTCACGAACGACAAAATTTATGCGAGACTGACAAAGGCATATTTGCCTTAAACATTAAACTAGATACTTCGTCCTGCCCACAAACTGATCTGTATAGCTGCAAATTTTCCATTGAGAAAGGAAATTCAAAATCGAACCAACAAGGTAAAAAAACCGTGCCAGGAATGGCTTTCGACCAAGGAAAGATAACCGCTTGAAAGGAGAAAGCTCAACTGCTATACGGATTTCCAGTTCACTCATTATAACTAAAATCCTCGTCGTCTTCAAGCTCTACTTCGGCATCGTCAGATCCGCCAAGGAGTGACATGAAAACTAAAACAGCTACCAGCTGCGTAACCAGGAAATATTTGGCTCTCCTTTTAAATTTTTTCTCTTCCTCGGTCTTTTCCCTCTTAGGCTTGCTCTTGGGTTTTGAACCTACAGCAATAAAACTCAGTTACCCAATACAATTGAATACAGAGAAACAGAAGGCATCAACCAAAAAAGCATATAGCTGGAACCAAAACTGTAGGACCAAAGACGAGTTCAAAGAAGAAAGAAATACAAATGTCTGTTTAATAGCTGAAAATCAACATCAGTGGCTGAGGAATGCTTTTAATTTTCTTATTATTGGTGGCATCCTTGTGGTATTGTTAGAAATATTTTGATTATGTTTTATGAGAAAATTGATTTCATAAAATCATTAATAAATTTAATTGATAGCATCTTACTACTTGTAAGGCAAAATTAGTTTTGCTACCAAAATGTTTCAGGACCAATTTTTGGTAAGTCCACGAGTAAAACTTTGAAAGTTAATTCTTGGTCCACAGTATCCTCTTTGAAATACACGTGTTCGACTTCTAGTTATTTCAATTTCATTACTAGCTCTTAGACCATATATAATAGATGTTATGCTTGTACCGAATCCCTTCTCATATGATGATTGAAGACTTCTATCCAAATTCTGTTTTGCAAAGCACAACATAATTTTTGAATGGCCCACTTCCAACTAATGGGCTAAAAGTCTTGAGGAAGACAAGATGTATCGACAACACGAGATTTTATTTTCTAGTCCAATAGAAGTCGACAGCTTCATGTTTCCAAATCAAAGAAGTGTGGTCTGCCATTTTTTATTACTTCTTTAATTTCCTATTTAAGGCATAAGAACGTTGGAGATCATTTCCTTGGAAGATCTCTAAATTGGCTCAACGTGATTTGTGTGCTTTTATATATGAAGATCATTCTTGGACAGAATAAGGATTTGGTTGCAACGGGATTATTCCAACGGTCAGAAGATTTCAGCTATAAAAAGGGAAGAACCTCTGCATTGAGATTACTGAGACAAACAAGCAATTTCAGAGCATTTCGATCTAGAGCAATACACTTCAATTTCATATCATCAACTTGAGAGTTTGAGAGCAAAATTTGTGTATCTACTCTTTTAGAGAGATTTTCACTTTTCTTCACTTATTGTATTGAGAGTTAGCAAAAATTCTCAGTGAGCTACTGCAGAGCTGGGTTTTTGTTCTGTGAGTGATTTTTTAGAGTTTGGAAGATAAACTCTAGCGAACCGGCTAACTCCTCGGGAAAGTTAGCATTGTGGTTGTAAGGTTTAATCGGCACCAGAAACTGGTTGTTTGACTAGTAAAACAGCGACTCCTTAGGCCAGTGGACTAGGCTGAGCAGTGGACAAAGCTCAGACCGAACCACTATATATCTCTGTATGATATCTCTCTCCCTTAACTCCTTTATTTTTATTGTGCAAATTATTTATTTGTTTGATTTCTCTATTAATTTTTCTCATTCACTTAATACAATTTTTATTTGGGCGTTATTGTTAGCAACCGTACTCACCCCACCTCTAGGTTGCCTTTTGGGTAACAGTGTTGCACACCACTTCGTAGGTTCAAGCACTCTCTCCCTCTCCCTCCCTCCCTCTGAAGCAACAATAATCAAAATTTCCCATTTGCAAGGTGACAATTTGAAAACAAAAGTCGAAGACTAACAAATCCTGCAACTTTGTCCGTTGATGAAAATCACTAAATTCCCATCAAACCAAAATCAGCCTTTTGCTGAGTAAAACTGAATCGATATTAAGACACACTAGGACAATGAACCTCCCAACAATGGCTAGCGTGTGGAGGGAACTCATTCTACCAAGCACTAAGCCATAGAGTGCCAAATCCAGTATACTAAGTGGGGTGGAGCCGGAGGAAATAGTTCAAGTCCTTCTAAACATAAAAGATGTTGTTTCAAACCCCTTATCTACTCAGAATGCTACACCATATTTCTAGAGGGAATCAATTGACATCCATTTGAGCGTCTTTAAATTTTTCTTGCATGGAAGGCAAATCTTCTCTAATTAGTTAATACCATAAATGCTTTTGGAAAGTGGAGGTTTGGGGTTACAATTTTTTTCTGGAACTTGAACCCACCACTTCTAAGTTACAAGTCATTTGATTTCTTGCAACTTCGTCTTATTTGGAATTTGCTTTGATTTGAGAGTTTGCTCAATATTTCTTAAAGTTTGGCTCGCTTGTTCGGTCTATAAGTTCTGTTCTGGTGCTTTAGAATTCGGTAAAAATTATTTGGTATGATGTGGTTCATCAATAGTGAATTTGATTCTTTATTGAGAGCTTGATTTTTTATTTTGGTTTTGCTTTTTTATGCCGTGACTTGAGATCTTGTTTGGTTGTTTTGATCAATATTCTAAAAGTCGGTCTAGGCAGCTGCCTAGGCGCTAGGGGTGGTCTGCCACCTTGACTAGGCTCGTAGAAATTACATCAGATGCAGTAGTTAGGACATATCTACTATAGACCTGTAGATGCAGTAGTTAGGAGAGTTGATAGTATAGATTTAGGTAGTAACGCTACGAGAGGAAGACCCAACTTGACATTAGATGTTGCAGTCCGCAAGGATATGAGTACTCTAAATCTTAGTGAACATGTAGACCTTGATAGAGCTCAATGGAAAAACAGGATCTATGTAGCCGACCCCAAGTAATTGGGGCTTAAGGCTCGGTTTGGTTTGGTTTGGTTTGGTATAAAGAAATTGTTTTTAGTGGTTTCAATTGGAAGAAATTAGACTTTGAGTGAGAGGTTAGTAGGATTTTGTTCTACTAGTAGAAAACGTCCATTGTTGCTCTATGGAGCATTCGTTTTCTTTGCATTAATTGAATCATTCTCTCATCTGCTTGACTGTGTACATTGGGGATATGCCGAATACATCTTAGCCTCTCGTATGTTTCTATTTGTTGTTTTGTATCTCCAACATTAGCTTATATGATTTCTTTGTTTCTACACCTTCACCGAATACATCTTAGCCTTCTCATATGTTTCTATTTTGTTGTTTTGTATCTCCAACATTAGCTTGTACGATTTCTTTGTTTCTTCACCTTCACTATCAGAGGAATCATCGGGGTAGTGAAGTAGTTGGGTCTTTTAGGGACCCTTCGCATAAAACAAGTTACCCCACAGATAGAATGGTTCAGGGCAATGTTTTTTACATTTTCAAGTTTGGGCAATGAAAATAAATTCCCTAAACACTTTGTTAGATAGCTTGATATATGTTATTGGACTTGGGCCCATTTCTTAGAAGCTTAAGCTTTTGGGAGAGTTGGTAACTTAAAATGGTATCAGAGCTCTGGTTCAAGTCCCTCTCTGTTTGCAGTTGTTCTCCGTTTGCGTTCTGTTTCTCCCCTTTGTATTCTGCTCAGGGTTGCACGTAAGGGAGGGTGTTAGGTAGCTTCATATACATTGTTGGGCTCATTTCCTAACAGCTTAAGCTTTTGGGAGAGTTGGTAACATAACACACTTCATTGGTAAGTAATATTGTGGCCTAACTGATTAACAGGAACAATTTGGAATGCAATAGCATGCATATGACTAATTAAGAGATCTCTCAATGAGAAGAGAGAAGCTTCTTACTCCAATCAGAAGTACCTGCCCGTCTTGGAAACGACGAAGATGGATCTGAATGTAAGGGTAGAGTTGAAGAGGATGAACCACCATCTAGGAACTCCAGTTTAAGTTTATCAGCATAACGTACAAGATTGGAATGCTCCAAGAGCTTGCCCCGCAGAACTGATGTTTCCTGTTAATGAAAAGCTAAAGATCAGAGTCGCACTTCAAATACTTAATCAAGGCCAAAGTGTAAAGGTCAAGAACTTGGAGAAAATTAGAATGTCTGAACTAGGTCATCTTCCAGAATACATGATATAAAGAGCTACATCCATTCACATAAGTTCATTACACAACAAGATGTTTGTACCAGTAACCAACGGATTACATAGAAATACAGAAATTGCGCCAGCAATACATCTTTCGAAAAAGGAAGTCATCTATTCAAATTTCAAATCCAACAGCTTGTATTTTGGCACAGAGAAATTGTTTTTATTCAGTTACCTCAACAACAACAACAATAACAGAACCCATCTAGCCCCCAATCATTGGGGGTCTGGGCCGAGATGGTTGAGGACAGACCTAACCTTTGGCAATATGAACAAAGTGGCTGCGCTCAGAATACCACTAAAACAGTGGCCCCCCTAAATCTCCAAGAACCAAGGAGCTACAGGGACGTTTTGTTGCAGAACCATGCCCCCAAATCAAAGCCAAAAGGCATCAAGGAGGGCAGGCCTAGAGACCTAAATCAATTTCCGTACTCATTACCATCTTCCTTCATTCATGGTCCAAACCATAGCTAGACTCTCACAAATTTAGTTGGACAACCCTCCGAAGTGCTCAAGCATTAGCATATACATTTCTTGGAAGCAGATTTCCTGTCAGATTCACTAACAGCTGAGCAATCTTCCCAGCAATTGAATACACGCATTCACGTTTTCCACGCGGTTAAAACCCACGTTGAGCTGAAATTAACAATACCAAAGTAAAAACTTTGATATTGAGGATGGAGTGATATCCAATGTCATAGGTCAAGTTTGTGAGGTCAATGGGTGAGAAGTCAGTAATAAATGTGGGGTCAGACCACTGAAGTACCATTAAGTAACAATTCTCCAATCCGTGACCCAGTTGGTCCCGAGCTAGGTACTTAGGCCCTGCTCCCACCATAAGAGTTGGTGAAAAAAAAAAAACCCACTCTAAACGAATTCACGAGGATCAAATGGAACATTTCCTTATTTATATCACCAAAAGAACTCCAGAAATTGATCCGATGGATGTGAACAGTCTACAATCTCTTATCACTTCACCAAAACTCAAAGACCGATGGTGAATAAAGAGAAACTTGAGACAATCCAAGAAAATCGAGTCATAGAGATACTAGAAGAGAGGAGAGTGAGAGAGAAGTGGCGGGAATGGAGAGTATCACTGTATCACAGCTGCTGTGCATTCCTTTGAAATAGTAATCAACACTTAACCAAAACTATAGGTATTGCAGAGAAAAAATCCCAAATCCCCAGTGTTCCCTGTCTACCTCAAAAGTTGTAACTGATGTGTTGTCGTAATGAAGAAGCGGAAGAGGTGTAAACCAGATTGCATGCATACATACAAATAAACAGGGTTATATTAAATGGGGAATCCGGTGAAGAACCTAGTAGAATAGATCAAGACTCAAAGAGGCCGCATCAACAACAGATAATCAAGAATCTAGATCATTGGGTTGAACAATCATTTAAAAGAGAACTGATGCCCTAACGAGAGCGTGATGACCAATACAAATGAGGAATAACCAATCAAAAGTAATGATTTGCCAGGCAAATAGATTTCCATAGACGAGAAATTTTGACAATTAATCACATAATAGTCTCATCCATTAGCCTCGATCCCATACCTACTCTTCAAAATAGTGGCCTTTGAGTTCCATACTCCAAGGGAAACATCCATAACCACATACTAAGTGATGCCATGTTCTAAGATACAAGGTTATCCCCAGCGTGATCACAAGGTAAGTTAGCCAAGAGAAATAGCTTCTTGGAATTGATAGGTACTTAATACAACAACAACAACAATAACATAACCCATTTTCCCCAATCAATGGGGGTATGGGCGGGGGATGATTGGAGACAGACCTAACCTTTGGCAATATGCACAAAGTGGCTGCTCTCAGAGTACCACTGAAACAGTGGCCCCCCAAACCTCCAAGAACCGAGTGATAGGTACTTAATCAATTTAAAAATAAAAATAAAAACCTGATAGATTCTTAATCAAGGCATTAGAGAAAAGCTAACACAAAAAGTCAACAAAAGGATAGTAGATCTCTCACTGGTTGTATTAGATTTTCAATTATCCGTCCATTGTCCATACAATCTCTCAAAAAACATATTCGTAGGATTAATAAATATTATTATTGTAGTTGAAGGACACCTAACAATTAATGTAGTTTATGTAAATAAAAAAAAAACCTCAAAGTGGGCATTTAATTCTCAAATTAATGGAATCGACATTGCTGCATAATACATGAATTGTTATTCCAATATGACGGAGGAATACCCATATAATACTAAAAATGTAGGGCCCATACCCTAATTCATTTTTTACATGCTACTAAACTTGGGGTATCAGAAGAATTCTTTAAGAATTGAGGCAGGCCTTCATACTTGAACATCTCCACATGCAGGTTGTGCATGCTGGCTGTACCTAACTTCTAGTCCCACATCAGCCAAGTCCCAACATTTTCACCTTTGAAGGTCAGGACAATGGGTGAATCATTTAGACACCCAAAACCCAATAGAAATACCCAAGTCCTAGTGAACTAGGCCACATGTAGATTCTCGGTTGTGAGATGTTTGGCTGACCTAGTCGTTCATTTCCGCCAACAATAAGAATACCATAAAGGCAGCCGAGGCACGTAAACCAAAAAAGAAAGTACTGCAAATGGATTCAGTACTTTTTAACTCTTTCTTATCCACATCCTTGGGTGACTGCCGCCTAACTAGGTAATGAGTACTTACAACTGTAGAAGCAGGACAACCATTAAAGCCCGTGGACTAATAAACCGGTTTGTCATCTCGTGTCATAAGAAGTACCAAATGTCATCACATTTTACAGAGAGGGGAGTAAAGAAATAGACTTGCATAGTCTTATAAAATTAAGCATGCCACTGTTAAACATCGCAAGGTAGGAAATTTATATGCAATAGGGTAAACAATCAATGTTTTATTTCACGACAAGCACCAACTTTGTGTGCCAACATGGAGACAAGGTCCTATCAGTTTAGCTGACTCAAGGTAAGCCAAAGGAAGTTGGCGACTTGTGAATCATTACTGCAATGTAAACAGGGACAACTTTTCTTTAATTTGTCAAGCACACAACATTACGCACCAACTTTACAATGAATATACATCCTTAACGAAACACATTAGCCTTTAACAAACAAATTACAATGCAATCAATAAAGTACTCACAGGAAATGCTTGTAGGGTAAAAAGAGCATGTCCAAGGAAAACTGCATCCAAACTTGTTGGCCTGTGAACCAAGAGTGCACCAATATCATTTGTCTTCAAATTGAAAGATTTTAAGTCTTGAGAGTAGCTTCAAATGTGTAATATTCGAGAAAAATAGCGAAAACTTACACCAGCACATTCGCCTTACCTGTCAAAAAAATATGACTGATCCCCAAGCCTAGTTGAAAGAGCTTCATAAGCAATGGTTGCTCTCCTATAAATCTGTTTATAAAAGAATATTTTGACTAGCATAAACTTCAGCATTTGCGTAAACTATAGCATTTATAAGATTAAAATCAGAAAAGGAAACAATAAAATCAACCCCTCGAGCATGTGCCATTTTAACAGGAAAGATGAGGTAGAGATGGAAAGTACCTCTTCTTCTCTTCGGTCTACATTTTCCTTTGTTATTCCTAGTAGTTGTTTTGCAATTCGAACTTGCTTGAAATAAAGAAACTTTCCAATTGGCCATGGCAGGTCAGAATAATATATCTTGTGCGCAGAACTTCCGTCAGACCCCACCCAGAGTTCATACATTAGTGCATCTGCAAGCCATGAACTAACCATTGCCTTTGTTGATATCCATTCAGGGACAGAGCGAACTTCGGAGTCCAAATCAACAATACCATCTTCTTTTAAGCTCTCAATAACCCCACCCTTCTCATTGTTATAAGCCAGATAGGTACCAGATTCAACATAAGGAATTTGATCTAGCAAAATTGAAGTCAATAATCACATTAATGAGTGTATTGATAGCATTCTATACTCATTATACTAAAAAACTACCAAATTTTGGTTATTCTGATATGAACTTTGTGATAGACAGAACACATCTGAAATCTATAACACACAACCACCACCATCACCACAAATCCATGGGAATCATAAATGAGCAGACAAAAATCAAACATGTATGGTGTTACCAACTCATAAGAATAGAAAGAACAGTTTAAACAATCTGATACACCGGTTCCAAAAAAATAGTTGGGGAGATTAGACTTTTCCTTTTAGGGCGGTGAGGAAAAGTCTTAGTCGGATTGCCATTATAAGGTAAACCAAATTTAGCAACTATCGACAATGGTGAGGATTCATAAATGATACTAAGAAGCTGTCAAAGCATGCCATAAATTGGCAGAAAATAAAAATTAGTGAATTAAGGCACACCAAATAATAGCATAAGTTACAACTAAACAAATTCTAGAACCACACAAATCAGTTAGCTACAAAGGATTAAACGTGTAATTAGTATGTCAAAAAAAGTGCAACATTAGTCTTCGGAAACTCTTGGATCAAGAATGGCGCAAAACCAATGTAAAAGACGTACAACAAACAAGATCACAAACAAGCAAATGACAATTAGAACCCTCAACTATCAACCATTGGAGAAACAGCAGAAATTCAAAAACTAACTAGAAGAAAATGAAAAACAGAATGCACGCATATAAACATAAGCATTGTAATCTCTATTTAGTGTGGTTTGAGAAACTTCTCCATATATGCATAATAGAAAGCACCGTACACAAATATCATCATAATACACAGATAGATAGTTATACACTTGGTCACATAATCCTTCAAAATTCTTGAGCCCCCGTTCTCAATTCCTCGCAATGCGTCGCACTCAATCTCGTTATCTCAATAAACATAAGCATTGGAATATCAATTGCGTTATTGCGGAGTTTAGTAGTTTGAGATGTGATTCGAATACGCTTGCGCTCGCGCACTCGAATTATGTGACTTAAGATACACATAACCCATACAAAAAAGATAATATACTGATGATACACATAACAACACACACCTATATATATATATATATATATATATATATAGAGGGAGAGAGAGATAGGGAGGACCCACCTGAATCAGGGTGGATTAGATTGAAATCCAAGGAAAAGGGGAGTTGAGCAAACTTGAGGTAAATGTAAACCGGCAAGCAAGAAGGGCAAGCTGTTGGGAGACCGAAACAAGCTTTCCTCGCCACAAGAGTCAATTCTCCATCCATTTGTATGTAGCAGTAGAGTATGATTCTCTGAATATCTTGAGCTGATTTTATCCCATTCCTATGAGAAACTCAAACAAAGATGATGGGCTTGAGGAACGAAAAGAAAACCCTTCCTTAAACCCTAGGGTTTTGAGGTTGCGGCCACCGCAGGCTGAGCCCAGGGTTTGGAACGTATTTGGACTAAATTATTTATTTTAATTAAGATATATTGTCCTTTTCTATTTACTAATTTTTAAGCTTTTGTCAAGAGATTTTAAATTTATTATCCATGACCAGAATCGAAAAATATAAAAATTATATATAATAAAATGATAAAAAAGATCTTTTTTTCAAATTTTGTTTGTCTTTGGTGAATTATTTCTTAAATAGTCATAGTTTATTATTATTATTTTAAAAAATAATAAAGGAACCCAAATATGCTTTACGAAAATTAACGTGAATCTATTTAAAATTCAGAAAAATCACATTATCAACTCACCAAAAATGAAATTAAAAAAATGTTATCTAGTAATCTTACCAAAAAGTTTTTTTTCAAAACATCCCTCAAACTTTTAATTTTGTTTACTTCATCCTTCAACTATCAAATTCATATTTATTTGGTCCTATACCTAACAGACATCAAAGAACTGGACGGAAAATCTGGCCTGAGATCACCTGTCCCCAATGTCTTGTCCCCGTCTAAGTACCCATCTTTTTAAGGTTGCCACGTGTCTTCCAAGAGATCGCAACCCTTCATTAACACCTAACACGCACTCTCTCTCCCTTCGCGTATCTTCGTATGAATCGTATCTGCAACAAACAAATGAGACCCTGGTTTCCTCAGACCATTGAATTCCAAAAAATCATATATACTGCTTCACGAGGGATTTTGCAATAATAACTTACAGTGTGGAGTATAACCATGGTAGGACTACTTCACAAGGGATTTGCAGTTTGCACAGAATCTTCCCCAAAAAAAAAAACTTCCAACAGATCAAAATTAAAAGCCAATTTGATATGCAGTAGTGTTCAATCGGGTAGAAAGTGTTGGGGTTAATGAAGACAATGGAGGAGGATGTAAGGCAGGTGGAAAATATTGGTTGAGCGAGAGAGAGAGAGTATAACCGTCGCCGGAGGCGATGAAGGGATCTCTGCGGCCGTGTGGCGAGCAGTAGGGGTGAGCATGGACCGGATTGGTTCGGTTTTGTAGTAAACCAAGAACCAAACCACTACATACGGATTATGAATTTGGAGAACCAAACCAACCCACAAAAGGTATAGAACCAAACCAATCCAAACCATTAAAATACGGATCGGTTTCGGTTTCGAACCACGATTTACTTAAAATTAAGATATTATTTCCGTAAAGTATTTAGAGTACTTAAAATTGTAAAGATTAATAAACCAAAACTTATATTAAATCCGATTCCATTAAAATATCATTAAAATTAATCATGGTAATGAAGAAAATCAAAGAATAAGATGGGGACAGAGATGAGCCTGATTTTAAGTAAACCGTTTGCACAGAATCTTCCCAAGGAGGAGGATGTAAGGCAGGTGGAAAATATTGGTTGAGCGAGAGAGAGAGAGAGTATAACCGTCGCCGGAGGCGATGAAGGGATCTCTGCGGCCGTGTGGCGAGCAGAGACGTAGAGGGTTTGGAAGAAAGAGAGACGTGGATATTAATCGGAGGGTTGAGGTTTAGTGGTGGACACGTGGCAACCTTAAAAAGATGGGGACAGAGACGAGCCAGATTTTCCGTCCATTTTTTGGATGTCTGTTAGGTATAGGACCAAATAGTTAGGAATCCGATCGTTGGAGGATGAAGTATACAAAATTGAAAATTTGAGGACGAAGTAAACAATCTATGTATAGTTTGAGGGATGTTTTGAAAAAAAACTCCTTACCAAAACTATCTTTTTAACTTTCTATCATTTTTTCCATTACTAAAACAGATGCCGAAAGAGTTTGCTAACATTTGAAGAAGTTTTTTTTTTTATCTAGGAATGTAACCATAGGGAAAAGAAGAAATCTAAAAAAAAATTGAAGCATAAAAATTAATGTTTTAATACTTCGGCTGCAAGGTCAACAAAATAAAGGCAAGTAAAAGAATACCCAAAATCAATTACGACGCAAAATCTTGATTTTTATTTTTGTCCGCAAAAAGTCAGTATTGTAAGTTGTAGTTACTGAGATTTAATACCTAAGTCAATTGTATAAGTACATGGTGTCTATTACTTAGTTCACATTCCACTTGCAAAACTTGATTGATTTATTTTCCAATTGGTGATATGGCACCTTGTTTTGTATTTGGAAACTAAAAGTTCAAAATGTGCTTAAATTGCCTTTTAAAAAATGTAATTAACTAGATACTAATTGTTCAAAAAAAAAACTACTAATCATAGTTGATGTGATTAATTTTCATGAATGGTTCAGAATATTACAAAGATTTTCATCATCAAATTTCTTCGCCGGTTTGTACAAGAATTTTTGTTTTACTAATTATTACTATTTTAAATTTCAATAAATTATAGGTTTAAAATAGAGAACATCAGTAATGAGTACTTTCATTACTATTGCGCAATGACATTGCTTTTGTTCTACTTCAAGAGCGTCTACTTATCAACATTATTTGAAAAATTAGAGGTTTTGTGTCAGTAATGAAAATGTTGGGACAACTTCATACTCCAAATAAAAATATAGAAAAAACATGTGGAAAAAGTTGGAAAGCTAACAAGGCCTATCCCAGGAAAGAAAAACCTATAATCCAGGCGGAATAGAACCTGGTTTGAAAAAACTCAATTTATTCAAAGCTTTTGCAGCCAACCAATTAGTTGCTCTATTCTTCTCACGACAACAACACCACACAAACAACCATGATCTCGATCTAGCCCAGAATTTGATAACCTCGATCTAAGTATCGATGCACGGAATACAACCTGGTTTGGATACTAGTTGCTACTATATTAATACTACAATTGAACAAAGATGAAAATTTCAGGGTTTTTTGGCCCACATTTGGCTTGTTGAATACGTTTGAATTTCAAGAAATTGACGTATAGCATTTGCTTCCATCTTGCTACAATATATGTTTCTCATTTTACTTCATTGCTCAGGCCATGCATGTTTTAATAAGTACTACTTCTTCTGTCCCTTTTATAGTATGTATATTTCCATTTTTTGCTGTCCCTTAATAAATATGTGTTTTGAAAAGTTAGTGAGTACATTTCCTATTTTGTCCTTAAAAATAGATTCATTTTTAAAAAGTTAGTGGGTATTATTGTATTGATAAGGGTAAGGAATGGAAAGTAGATATAAAAGTTATAAAAGTTAATGTGAGAGAAAAATAGTTGGAATTCCCAGTAACACACTTAAAAATGGACGGAGGGAGTAGAATAATACAGTAGTTAGAAGTGTGACATCCCAAGAAGTTTAATTTCGTTCATTATCTTTCTTAAAAATAGGTGTAAATATGCTTCGTTAATGTGTGATTAAACACATACATGCTCTCTCTTTGTAAAACAAACTGGATACCGTTAGCAACACTCTGGCCAGTATTGATAGGCGAAAATGTCCTCCAACGGTCGAGTCGGTTTCCACTCAAGGGCAAACTGTAGACTAGAGGCATGACCAGTCCAATAACTCACGTAAAAATAAAAATGAAACAATAGTATTTGCTTACAGTGCTCTGAGTATTGGATTTTCGATACTGTCCTAGTGTGTCTTGTACCAGTATTTAAAAGAAAATTTGGCCACCTACGTACCCATGGTTACCAATCCTGCAACCATGGTTAAGTTCATCATTACAATCTATTCCAAAACATATCCTCAATGTGGGTCTATCATGCTGATATGACTATCCGTCTCACTCCTAATTGCAGTAAATGGGAAATTTGAGTCTTTGCCAATCATCTTGGCGACGGATGTGCCTGATTCTTCGAAGGAAACACCGCCGACTTGATGATGAGATCTTGGGCCTCCTTGAATGTCGTCCGAGACTGAGTTTCCTAAGAAAGACATTTTAACCTTATTGATCGCTCGAGAACTAAGTCCACTTATTGTACAATTGCAGAGGTCAAACCTGGCAGATTGCGCAGATAAGTAGCCTGCCTTCTAAAACAGTGTTGGGGGTTGAGTGTTCTCTCATAGTGCATTATTAGATATACAAAGCAAGAACGTAAATTGATAATCCACTTATTGTATAATTGCAATATCCAGCAATTGAAAGTCTAAACATCCCAAATACTTTCCGCGTCAAACCAAAAGGCTGAGCACTGCTAAGCACACAAGGAATGCTTAGAGAGAGCCGAAACAAAGAAGAACATGGGGAAATCGAAACAGAAATGCAAGCGGAATAAAACAAAATAAGACCTTTTTTAAAGACAACGTACAGTACGTTAATCCATCAACAAAATTTGGAAAAGCAAGAAGCTTTAATAACGAGCACATAATCAACAAAAGGAAATAAGTCAACCTTGAGTAAGAATGAAAGGGTAGAGCAGAAAAGAAGGGAAGAAAAAAGCCAAATAGACGGCCAGAAGAAAGAAATAATTAGACCAAAGCAATTAAGACTTTACTCCCTCAACCCCAGAGCACAAACACAACTCAACAATTCTATCTTGGCGGAACACAAGGCAATAGCATAACCAAAACAAAGAAAAGGAAAAACATAATATTCTCTGTCAAACAAGAAGTCTTTTCTGGAAATGTGCACAAACCACAAAAGCCTAAACAGAGCGACAGATCACACTGGCAAATCTAAAGAAAATTTTACCACGTGGACAACACCTTGAAAAAAGTTTTGGTATTTTCCTTCAACTTTCCTCATCAATCAGAGAAAAGTATAATCAATTCCATCCCTTATTATTTTCTCCTCTCTTTCTGTAGTCTTTTCCCTGGAGACGAAGGGAAGGGTAGTGAAGAAACAATTAAATAAGAAAGAAGAAAGAAAATAGAGCAAGCATATTTGGAGAAGAAAATGGAGAGATATTTGATGCGTAACACAAGGAGATCATACTACTCCACTGTCCCAAACTTTGTGGCGTTGATGCTGCCGCTCTGGTCGCCCTCGTTTGAAAGCTCTTAGAAGTGCTACCGATTCAGGGAAATGCTATTAGGTCCATTTAAGAAGTTAGTTGTATCCATTCGCTGAAGCTATTGGTGAGAAAGCCGCCCCCTCATCACAACTAAAGAAGAATAAGAGGGAAACCCACCTTCTCCATTTCAAAATTAACGCACTCACTCCGCCCAAGTTGTAGGTCCCTTTTCACTATTTGAGACCTCACACAAAATTGTCTATATATTCTAATTTACAATACTTTTTTTTAATCCAATATGGATCTTATTTGATAGATCTCAATTAGTTTTATTAAACAAAAATTTTGAAATCATAAAAAATATTATAGATTGTGAAATGTAGACAATTGTTTGAGTGCCATGACTACCCAAAAGGGAGCAACAATTTGGAAACGGAGGGAGTGTGGAATAAGGTTACCGTACCACATCAATCAAAGCACATAAACCGTCAAGTGACCAGAGAATCAGAGATCGTAAGTGCGAATCTATGTAGCAAGGACATGGACATAGGCACGCAACACAGGATTTCTACTACACGGCTGGGGCATGGCAAAAATAAATAGAAAAGTAAATAATATTTCTTTCAACTAGTGAAAACACAGTTATATGTAGAAGGAAGCATGAAGCATCAATATGCGTAAACAAGTATCATAATATCCTTTTAACCCAAAAAATTGAAGTAATACACATTTCCCCCCAAGAAAATTCAAAAATCGCATATCCAACCGCTGCTGTGTCCAGCCGTGTCCCCTTGAAAAAATTTAATCAAATTTAATGGACACGCCACGTGGCCTGTTCCATACGTTTTTTGCCGTGCCGCTGGCATGTCGGACACGGATACG
This sequence comes from Gaultheria prostrata, assembly GCA_036023075.1. Lineage (NCBI taxonomy): Eukaryota > Viridiplantae > Streptophyta > Magnoliopsida > Ericales > Ericaceae > Gaultheria > Gaultheria prostrata. The sequence continues at coordinate 8,774 of JAXBDA010000721.1, read as the reverse complement.
GCGACCTCCAGTAGTATTGGTGCTTCATAAGTGCGAATTGACCATAAGAAAGCGGTTCAACTGTCAATCCAACCACCACAGGTCGACGATTCCTCTCTAAACCATTGTTCTGAGAATATCAATTCAGAAATAGATATTGAGAAAGACATAAGCAGTATATAATATATTGGCGGCGTGAGCTCTGATCATCATATACCAGTGGTGACAGGTCTGAGATGAAGCTAGCCTAACAAGCCTTGAAATCCCTACAAACCTCTTCCAAGGGTAGTATTGTTCAGTCCGAGGGGCTCAAGAAATATCGTTGAAAGGAGATGAACACTTGAAAGAAGACTAGAGATCAGGAAAAAGGGGCGCATGGGTCTCGTGGAGGGACAAAACTGACAAGAGGAAGAAGAGAAGTACAAAGTGAAAATGAGAGGAGAGCAGGACACCTGCAACCAATTCCCATCGCATACTGTTCACTTCCATCACAGGGGGCATATTTTCAAATTCACCTAAATGCCAAGCATTGGCTAGACTGCACATTTTAAGAACACGGGCAAGGATGGTTTTAATTTTAAATATCTGGAGTAACCATGCTTCTTTAAGCAAATTACACTATACATCAGCACAAGGCAACAGAAATATGGACGTTTCTATGCAAAAGCAAACAAAGATTAAACTTACACACTCTAACGTGCTCTAGTAAAAAACAGTTTGATGAAGAATATACCATACTCCAAACAGAAAACTGATGATACACACAAGATTCTGCCATTGGAATCAATCAATTCATTACCGCCTGCTCCAAATCAAACCAGAAATGTTATATCGATAATAACGGATTCCTTTTGCAAGGGGAAACAAATAAGAAAATGTAAGGAGTTGCAAGATAATCCAACACAACACCAATAACCCATCCAAAGACTACCACCAAATCAATATTGTTTTAAGAATCCAAACGCTAGTTCGAGCTGAAAGAAATGCTAAAATGATGAAATGTATACTATTCTTACATGATTAACCCGGAAGTCTTGTAATGGCAAGCAACAAAGAAAGCAGCATCCACTTCTATGCTTTGGGATTCCCAGTCACCCCACGCTTAATGTGAAATACACCAGTCCTATCACGATTCACAGGGTTCTTCTTTGCTGCAACTGAACATTGTTCAGCACGGCTAGCCTTACTGTTCATCTCAAATTGCATCTTACGGCGCCTCATCCTATTCTCCAATCGCATGCCTCTTAAAGCCCGAACCCTCTGCTCAATTTCCAAAGCCTGTGAGAAGTTCCAGACCCTAATAACACCTTCTTCGCCACCACACACAACACGATCACAACCAATGCCCACTGCAAATAAATTGCTGCCAAATCCATGTAACATTCTCTGGGGGGGCTCAACATTATTCCGGTATGCCTGACGGCATACCTTTTTAGTGTTTTTAATCACAGATCTTCTGCTCGTCTTCAACAACTTCCGCACATCAATAAGTGAAAGCCTCCCGTCACTGGAAGCTGAAACAAGCCATGGGAACTCAAATGCAAGGGAATTTACAGGACCTGAGTGAGGAATCCATGTTGCAACCGGCTGCAGCAAATTATCCTCAACGAGATGATTGCTGAGCTCAAACATGTGAATAGCCCCATCTTCTCCCCCAGTGAAAAGGAGTTTCCCTGTGTGACTTCGAGCCAAAGAGCAAGTGTTGCCAACATGGGCATCACTAGCCATGGCAATGTGACTCCCAGTATTACTGTCCCAAACATAAACATCGGAGCCTGCTGAGGTTGCCAGTGTCGTATCATGAGGGACGAGGCTCCAAACCCAGTCACTGTGCCTCAACACCTTAGTGCACTTGAGTAGGGATCGATCCCAGACACGCACAGTCATATCCCAGGAGCCACTATAAATCCTAGTCAGATCCAAAGCAAGACAAGTTATGGGGCCTTCGTGCTCCCAGAGTCGAAACTCAGAGTTCTTCCGGTTTTTAGGACCTTCGAGATCAAACAAATTTGGTAGTCCTTCCTCTGCCCTCCAGCCATGTATGAAACCATCAGTACCCCCAGCAATCAAAAGTTTTGTATCTGCCGCTACAGCTCGGATAGTAGAGCCAAGCGGACGAGATGACGCAATTGCCAAGCCTTCCACCATGTCCCATATTCGAACAATTGAATCATACCCAGAAGTAAAGATGAGTTTCTTAGAAGCCAAAAGAAATACTGTGCGAACTGCTTCAGCGTGACCGTATAAAACATCAACACTAAAACGTCCAAGAAAGGTTTTGCTCCGAAATTCCCTTTCTACAAAGAGTTCTTTCCAAGTCTTCACCACCGAAGACCCCGATCCCAGAGGTGCTGGGACAATGGGTTGCCCCCATCTCTCAAAATAGAATTCCTTCCAGACGTGGTGTTCAGATGCAAGGCTATAGAGAGAAGTAGAGACGCAGGAAACTACACCAAGCTCCTTTGGCTCAAGGCACTTAAGGATTTCAGATATCAATGCCGGAGGAAGGTCAGTAATCGACCGAGAATCATTCGGAAAAACCTCATTACCAGGCAATGATTTTGCACTAGACAAGGCCAAATTCCCCTTCTTGGGATGAAATTCTATAATAGGTTTTGGGTTTTCAGACTCAATTTCTATTTTGGAATCAAATGTCAATTCTTCTCTGACACTATGGGATTTAATCTGATCAAACTCAAGTTGTTCACAGCCAGGACTTCTATCAACAGGATCCACCGAATTGTTTGACAAACCAATCTCTGTAGATTTGTGGCATTCAAAGGCCATAAAATGTATTGCCTAAAATTCTAACGGAAACACTGAGAGCTCTAGCTCCAAAAACTAAAAGAATTGAAACCCTAATGGACCTTGTGTACTATTCTCAATTGACAATCAATCAGCAAAAATTGGACAAGTAACGAACAACTTAAAAACCCTTTCTAAGAAATATGAACCCTAAAAGTCAAACCGTAAATAAATGGTCCAACACGCTCGACTGAAAATACTAAAAGAGAACTAATTACGTGATGAGAAACGAATACAATTTCGACAAAAAGCCAAACCGGAATAGGAAAACAAGCTCTAAAGGAATAGGCTTTGAATGATCCAAAAACACACGCAGAGAGAGATGAGAAAACGATATGAGTAAGGAGGGTACCTCAGACAAGAAGAAGCGATGGTCAGGGGATCCAACTGTTATTATAAATAGTGGGGGAGCTTGAAAGAAGCGAAGCGTAAAAAGGGGCTAATTAGGGTTAGGTATCGAATGGATCAAGTGGTTGGGGGAATCAGATGGCGCGTGAATGTGCAGTGAAGAGAGGTCACCGAGAGATGTCGAACTTTTACTTTGGAAAAATTACCAAATAGTGGTACGGATGTGGAACATCTACCCATTTGATGGTTCCAAGAATAGAAATCACGGAAACATGGTAAAAGCAATTAAAATGGCGAAACCATGGTGTTAGGGGGTGAGAAAATAAACCATCAAATTACTGAATCAAGTTCAAATCGAATGATTTAGTTAGGGTTTGATATAAGCTTTTGAACAGTAGGAAGGGGACATGGGGCTCCGTAGTGAGTCAAGTCACCACATCCCCGTAGTGACCTCAATTGTGGGCCCTATGAAATCTTTATTTAGGATCGGAACCATTCATTTTTTCAAGAATGTTGAGCACACTATATGTACAAAAAATTATGATCATCGGAGATTGGTAGAAACACAATTGAGACAAATTTGTTTTATAGTGTATTCTCTAAATGATATTAGTCATCCATACAAATGGTATCCGAATATATGGCTACCAATATCCAATTAATTTGATTTTTTACATGAATGATCTACGTAACATTCCCGACAAATTGTGCGGTTCCGATTCTAAATGAAGATTTCATAGGACTCACAATTGAAGTCACTTCAGGGACGTAGTAACTTAGGTCACTACGAATACCCCAAATCCGTAGGAAAGAAGTCCAAGCCTAGATATCTATCTGGCCATAGTTAAACAATCCGTGACTTCAAATTTCCCATGCCCAGAGAGTTCAACAAACCTAGAATCATTAGTTCAACAAGATATTTTGTACATACGTGAAAAGAGTCCAGTCTACATAAGCACCTGTTTCTCCGTTTTTGGGAAAAACTCAATGGCGTCAACGGTTGTTGCGCGGGCGTGCCAGGACTTGTCGATGTCCAACATGGAAAAGGTCTGCGTGCCTTTTCTGACTTCTAAACGTAGCGATTGTGTTCGACCAAAAGGGTGAGGCCGAATATAGGTTCGTTGTTTGCCTACGAACGAGGACTTAAAATTTTCCAACCGTGTGAGAAAAAGAAAATAGCCGTAGAGAACGAGAAGAAAAAGAACTTTATTATATCAGAATAATAAAGTTGAAAAGGAAACAAACTTTATTAACGGTTTAACAAAGTTTGGGTACAAGGAAATAGAAAACAAGATTTAGGCGGTTTAGAATCTTGTGGAAAAAGATAAAACTCAACGGAGTTGAGTGGGTACTTTGCTGGAAAGTAAAAACATAGTGTGGCCGGAGCCAGAATTTTGGATAACCGTGAGGTTAATGGTTGAGGAACCCATTTTTCTTCTTGAGTTCTTGTGTTATAGACAAAAAGCCACTGCCGAGAGCCTTGAATTCAGCCCCTTGCCCATTTCTAATGCTGCCAAGTGTCCCATATTATGAATGGAACTTCCTATCTCTATGTGGAATTGCCAAGTGTCCATACATGCCCACGTTTTCTTCCCTCCATGGTGAATTACGACAGTTTGCAGCAGTTACCTTTTGAATTTGGAGTGAAAATCCCCCACCAGGAGATACCCCACGTCCATTCTTCATGGGTTATGGGATAATGGGGAAGAAAACACCCCACTACTTGATATCTTCATCTCCACGTGCATTCAAAAGAGAAGATAATTGGCCATCTTGACTTGGTCAATGGCCTTAGAATTATCTTGGAGTAATTATCCCATAAATCATGGCCGTAACTGCCTCCCACATATCGTAGACTACAAATTCATTTACTGGGGTATCTTAATTTCCAGTCAAATATATATAAAACATGGGCCTAACCTTATAAAAATTAATTGCGCTTTGTGAAAAGAAATAGAATCAATGTAGCCCATTAATTTCACAAGTGAATTTAGCCCAATTCGGTCCAAAAATAATACTTTTTGGCCTATTAGGAAAACGTGCCAAATTTGGGTACAAACAGCACCTAGACTCGTTTCTCCCAAATAAATGAACTCGGGGCCCTGAACGTGTCTCTTAACCACTAGAGTAAATCAATCATCAAGAAGATTAGCCCAATATTCTTATTGACAATAATTCAGTATTCTAAAACTCGGACTACTCGGCCGAGTACTCGCTCCTCGGTACCCAACCGAGGCGACTATACCCAAGTCGGTGGAGGTAGTCGGTGGAAGGTCAACTCGGAAAAAATTCAGAGTTACTCACCGAGTAGTCGTTAAGGCGGTGAGTTGTGATTAATTGTTGACTCGGTGAGTTGGGAAGAAGACGGACCCGGGTGGAAAAAATTGGAGAAAATCGGGAAGTGATGAGCCCCAAATATTGTACATATCTGGGCTCATCTAGCTCATTTAGTTCACACACGCACACGTTTTAGCGCTTGAAATGATTGATGTTGCACGAAGCGTGTTTTTGTAGTTTCAGGTTAAACCCAAGGAATAAAGCGCATTTGAAGCGCTCCGGGATGAGTCCCAAGGATCCGAGGGCCACGAGCCCATGGCATTCCATCACCGAGCCTCGAGAGCCAAGAAATAAGATATGGCTAAGGCTCGGGAAGTCAAAAAGAGCACAAGCCCAAGCCGGAAGGCTAACGTTGTGCCCAAGCCTCACAAGACTCCCGGTGAAATCCGGGAGTATCCAAGAGGACACGAGACCAAGAATCACCCTTTCCAAGGCCCCACAAGGATTGGAGATGCCACGAAGGAAGTTCGGAAGCACGAAATGGCCAAGGGGTGACGAGGAAATGTGCTAGGGCATGGAAAAAGGGGCTTGTGGATCGATCCACTTGCCGTCAAAGGGCTGAACAGAGGGTTGTGGATCGATCCACCTTTGGTGGTGGATCGATCCACCTTGTGAACGGGGAAATTTTAGCCTAGGTGGATCGATCCACCTACCCCAGCAAGGCCTTTTGAGCACTTTTATTTCTTGTCACTTATGGAAACTTCCACTTTTGGGATATTTTGAGAGAGAGAAAGACCAAGTCTTGTATATATCTCTCCTCTCTCTTTCTCTCTCTTCTCTCCTAGATTATTTACTTTAGTCCTTTTTACAGTTTTTTTGCTCTCTTCTCTCTCCTCCATTGTTGAAGGAGATTGAAGCTTTATTTCTCCAAGAACTCATGTAAGCTTTGTGTTTTGGTTAATTTGCTAAGGTTTAATGTTGTTGCTACTTGTTGGTTCTCTCCATTAATCTAGTTTGTTTCTATTTCCTTTGGTTAAATCTTGTTAGTCATTCTCTAGTCTTTTCCTTCCAAAGTTCAAGCAAGTAGTGTGTGTGTGTGATTTCTCCAAGGTTTAAAGTGGTAGGCAAGCTTAGGATCTCTACGTAAAATCAGTTTTTTAGTGTCTCTTATCATGTTCTTTATTTCCTTTATCAAAATAGTCAAGTTCTTTAGTATAATGATCGAGTAGTTTACGTAGGCTTGGTCATGGGGTGATTAACACCCCGTGACTCCGGTTGATTCGCTCTCCTCGCCAAGTTGTACACATCGTATGTTTAGCAAAGAGGTAGGATTAATTTCACGTACCAAAGACCGGGTTTGTTAACCTCTTTGATCACACGTAGCCAAGGGTTTATCCACTTGGCACGTGTGATGCTTAGGGCGATGTCAACTCGGCCGTTTGCCAAATGATCCGAAAATCCCTAGTCTTTGCTAAGCACCATTTCTAGTTTAAATGAGTTTAAGTATCAAATCTTCCATTCGGAGAATGTCTAACGACATCTCCGAGCCGGTTATCGTAGAGGAGAATGAATCGACCCGAGTCATGGGCGTTGAAATCCCCTAGACTTAGTCTTAGCTTAATTTAGTTTCAAATCAATTCCAAGTCATTCTCGAAGTCGAGAGAATTCCACCCCACATCTCAAGTCAAAGTTTGCCGCTTCAAGGCTAAAAACCATCACGCGCAAGACAAATTTCACGCTCGTTTCCTTCGGTCTCTGTGGATTCGATTCGGTCTTACCGGTAACTTGCTAACTCCGACACTGGCCCTACGCTTTGGGCACGCTAATAAATACTCCCTCTGTCCCATTTTCATAGTCCAGTATTCCTTTTTGGGACGTCCCAAAATGTTAGTCCACTTTCCAAAATAAGCAATAGAAAGCTAATAAAGTTACATTATTACCCTTTTGTTTGAATTAAAGTACTACTATTTTCATCAATCAAATCACCTTTTTGAGAGGGCATAAATGGAAAATTGAACACTTTTTGGTGTAATCATTGTGTCCCCTTAAAAAGTTGGAATCCCCAAGTGGGACTATGAAAATGGGACGGAGGGAGTAACAAAATACGGAGCAAAGCAGGAAGAAAATAGAAATTCTACAAATTTAAGGGGGCTAAGTGTTATTTGAGGTTAGCTTTATAAAAACTTACGAGTAATACTGACCTAAATCATTCGATCGATCTGAAGAGAGGCACCTCTCATCCTTTGATTAGTAACCTAAATCGCACTTTCGATCGTCCTCTACTCATCTCCAATCGTCGCCAGTTCTTGTCCCTCGTTGTCGTCATCTGCTGACTTCTCCCTATCGTCGTCTGCCAACTTCTCAAGTTCACGTCAACCCCCGTCGTCGTCGTCTCTCTCTATTTGTTGGGTGGGCAGGTAGCTCTCTCTCTCTCTCTCTCTATATATATATATATATATGTGTGTGTGTGTGTGTGTGTGATGGAGAGCTAGATTGATTTTTTTTTTTTTGGTTCAACAGAAAATCAGAGTACAAGATAAGAACTCAAAAGCCGAATACAAACAACAAACACAAAGATTCAACCAAGTCTTCAAACCGGTTCCAAGGTCACCCTCGATGCCGGGGCATTACGCGCAAGGCAACCCTGTACGCCGTCCATGTGATGCTGTCGAAACAAGCCAATGAGTACACCTCAACCTACCACCAAGAGAGCCGTGCCGGACATCACCACTCGTTAAACCGCCGATGAGATCCGCCGTCGCCCGCCTAGCCGTTGCCACAACCAGAACCCCATGCAACCACTCTGTCAAACGATCCACTGGACAAACCAGAACACCGCCACCGTTGCCTCCAAGAAACAAAGACGGCGCTCGAAACCACCAAGATCGCCTCTGGTCGACCCACCCCACCGCAAAGCCGCCGATCGTGAGCCTCCCGAAGATGGAACCCAACGCTCGCGACGAACCGCCACCGTCAAACAGAGCCAAAGCGCGACACCACCACCAGCCGCCGCGCCAACACTAGCCGTTAGGCCAAAAATCGGTCCATCCAACAATGATACCGGCGTGAGGCGCGGCGCGGACCGACAAGCCGTTAGGCACGAAAAGCTGCTCCCAACAGAGCAGCCAAGGCCTGGAAACTGGATGGTGGAGGAAGAAGAAGCATGCCTGGAGAAGGAGAGGGCAAGGGAGGTAGAACGCAAGCGAGGAAGAGAGCCCGGGGGGAGGAGGGAGAGGCCACTCCCACCCCAGGCGGCGGAGAAACCTAGCTGGGGAAAAGTTAAGAGAGAATGGGGGAATTTTTTTCTAGAAAGAGAAGGGGAAAAATCCCTAAATGCAGAGCTCTGTGAATTGAGCTAGACTGAT